>NDGM011117798.1:0-12805 GCA_002564305.1 Octomys mimax
TGACCCTAGCACCCTCGCAGGCCTCCCCTAGTCACATCCCCAGCCCTGCTGCCCTCTGTTCAGATTGCCTGGTCTTTTGGGGCTCCTGTCTCAGGTGAGTCCCACTTACGTATCCTACCTGCAAGGTCTGGGTGAGGCCCCTTCTCTGAGTCTCAGTCTCACCATATATAAATCAACTTAGGGTGGTAGATCATTCATCCATTCAACAAATAATAGCCAAGGATCTCCTGTGGGCTGGGCATAGCCACACACCTGTCCTAGGGCAGGAACAGCCTTAGATATAAGACTACTTCCCTGTACACCAGAGGCCCCTTGCACCTGGGGGCTCCCCTGGAATATTACTGTGTGACCTCAGCAAGTCGCTGACCCTCTCTGAGCTCCCTTTCTTTCCATTCTGTGAGGGAAAGTCCTGGGCATTGAGCCCCTCTCCTGCCGGCACGTTTCCTGTCCACATTGGTCTCCAGGGTGTCTTGTTCTGAGCAGCTGCAGCCTAGCCTGCTCCTTCATGGCTGCCTGCCAGTCACAAGGGCAGCAGGGCCGCCTGGGTCCTTCCCTCAGCCTGCTATACTCAGATGTCTGGCCAGCTGGGCCCTGGAGCCTCTGTCCAGGTCAGGGAGAAGTGGCATGTGCGGCTCACTCCAGCCTGGTCCTATGGTCCCCAGTCCTGCGTGGTCCTGGGAGAGGGTCCCTGCTGGGCTCCTAGGGGCAGCTCCTAAGCCCAAGGCCACTGTGCTTTCAGCCTTGAGGCTGTCTCAGGTGGGAGGCATCTGTCCTCCCACACAGCCTTGCCCCATCTTTGGTGGAAGAGGTCATCATGAATATTCATAATACTTCATGAATATTCGTGATCAGAATGAAGCCATCCTTTCCAGCCTGTTGCCCTTGGGTACCTCAGAGGCCTGCTAGCTTCCCTATCCTGTGGGGTTTTGCTGACTCTTGTGTCAGAGCCAGCTGGGTAGCCTTCCTTCCATGAATGGTGGAGCCTCCCTAACCAGGGAAAACCCTGGTCCCAGGAGGCTCTGACCTACCTCCTGTGTGTCCCCTAGCTTCCCTGCCACTTCAGTTTCCATTATCGCCTCTATGATCCCTTTTGGCCTCTGAGGGCTTGCCCAGGCTGACCCGCTTCTAGAACAAACGTGCTCTCTTTGATTCGACTCACCAAGGGCTCCATTGTGTGAGGACAAAGCCAAGGGCTTGGGTTTCTGGAGGATGTGCTGGATAGAACTTGAGTTACCTGGGGTGAGTAACCAGAGAGGCCTATTGTCAGAAGGCCCTGCCACCCTTCCTACCCAGGGCCAGTGCTCAGCTGACTGCCCCCATGAACTGGGATATGTGCAGGGGAGGGGGACAGCGCTGAGGGGTAGCCCAGGGTATTCAGCTAGGGAGCCAGCATTCAGGGCCTTTCACCCTCAGGTGAGCGTGAACTGGGACTTCCACGAGCTGCGGCTGTTTGGCTTAGAAGGAAGGACAGCTGCCTTGCTTGTGGCTGTATGACCTTGGGCTGCTCCAGGCCTCAGTGTCCCTCACTGAGGACGTTTTCCCCTGTTGTTCCTGCTCTTCTTTAAGCACGTTTGGTGGTATATCGGAAGGGAACCCAGCTTGGGGAGAGTGACATCACCGTAGATCAAAACGTTGAGGTTGGGGAGGCAAGCTCTAGCGTCACCAAGATGGCTACAGCACCCTCTCTGGTCCCGACCCTGTCATACTGCTTATGTGACTCTTTGGGGCTGCCACCCTGGCCTCGCTGGGGGGCCGCAGCCTTGCCTCTCCATGGGGCTGCAAGAACCAGTACTAGGACAGGCAGCCCTTCCACATTTCCCCATGTCTTTCCTGTTCAGGGCACAGCATGTGGGAGCTCTGCCCACTCTCAGCACTTCAGGGGTCTCACAGTGTGCTGGGACCCTCCCACTACAGTGACCAAATAAGGCCCTGACAAATGTTGACCTCTCACCTCATCTTCCTAGCAGATAGGAAGTACCCACGCACTGCTTGGGTACTTGGCTTTGACCTCACTAGAGTGGATGTGGAGGCTCAGAGGGGTTTGGTGATGGTCTTAGGTTAAACAGCAAGCCACGGGTGTCAGCCAGGGCCTGGCCTACCTCTGTCTGTACCTAGAGCCACTTTTGGGCTGGAGGACGGGTGAAGGTCCCTTGCAGGGTGGGTCTTTAGTACAGGCTGACCCTGCAGGAGCTTCATGACTGAGACCCAGTCTGCTTGGTGCCGTTTGCCTAAATACGGTTTTCCCACGGGACTGGCACGGCTACCGCCAACATCTGTGGGGACAACAGCAGAGGAATGTCTAATGAGGGCCTGGCGTGGCCCTGCCGTGGAACGCGGGTTGGGACAGATGGTCTATCATTACTCGTTTTTATTAATTACTGCTCCCTGTGCAGTGATTGGCTCCCAGGCTCAGCCTGGTGAATGCACTGATGTCCCCAGGATTCTGGAAGGAAAGAATGTTCCCTCATTCGGTGCGATGTATCTTTCTTCCTAGCGTCTTTGGAGGCCACAGGCAGTTTTGGCTCGGTAAGGTCCCTGGGGAGCCAGGCTGAGTGAGGAGAGAGAAGTGAGATGGCAGCTGCCCAAGGTGATGGGGAGAGCCCGGGGCAGGGACACATGTGGAGACCACCAGAGCCCTACTCAGCTGTGGGCGACTGAAGGATACTGGGACCCTGTAGCCCTGCTCTAGCCTTTTGTCTGCACCCCTAGGCTGGGCCTGTGGAACCTGATACTGCCACTGTGTCTGGGATCATGGCAATTATCTGGTGTATGGTCCAGGGCCTTTTGAAACTTGAAGATGCTTCTGACCTGTCCTGAGGCACCCTGAGACTCGAGGGCCCCACATACCTGAGTCCCAGACCTAGCACCACCTCCAACCTGCTCAAAGGTGGCCTGGTCTCCTGCTTCCCCAATCTGACCTTATATCCTCACTGCAGGCTGGGTATGCGCTACTCCCTAGGGTGTGGAGGAGCAGATGCATGCGGCCTCTCTGAGAAATTGGGGCCTTCCCAAACTCCAGGAAGGGAACAGAAAGAGCTCTAGAGTAGCCCCTGGTCAGACGGTCCCTAGTGGGGCCTTGCTGCCATGGGTAGGGGGACCAGGGCACCTCCAGATATGTCAGGCCAGAGACAGGCTGCATGTTCCTGCTAGCTGGGACATTGAGTCCCTGGCTCTGCTACACAGCCTGTTAGCCAGGGAGATAATGGGACTTGAAGCACAGGGTTTCCAGTCAATAAAAAGAGTCTCAGAGGCTTTTTATATCTTGCGTCTGTCACACAGGGTAGGTGTTTTATCTGCTGCCCACTTGACAGCTCATCATAAAGCAGGCCCAGCCAGAGTCCAGTTCGGCATCCTGGCTGATGGCAGCAGTGGGGACAAAGCCCCTTGGAGCCCACCAGCCCCTGACAGGGGACCACTCTGCCTGGTTCTATCTTCCTGGCCCCTGGCATGGGATCAGGAAGGTCCTGCCTGCATGAGGCTGCTCTGGCCACCACAGCAAAGCACCAGGTAGCAGCAGCTCAGGCTCGGAGCATTTGCTCTCCCAGTCCTGGAGGTGGGCTATAGGAGAGCAGAGGGTGGCCAGGGCTGGGTCCGCCCAAGGCATCCTTCTTGGCTGGCAGGTGCCACCTTCTCCCTGCTTCCCCACATAACTATCCTTCGGCATGAGTCTCTGTCCTTATCTCTTCCTATAAGGCCTCCAGTAAGATGGTGTCCCTAAGGACACCTTTTTAAAAATCCCAGTGGATGAATGGTGGCTGCAGGGTCTACCTCATGGTGGAGGTGGTACTGGCCGGTGTATCCTGATGACCTCTTTGTGTCTTAGCTACCTTTTTAAAAGTTCCATCTCTGAGGAAGGGGGCTGAGGGTTCAACACATGGGTTCTAAGGGACATAGTTTGGTCCATGACCCCATTTTCCTGGGAACTCCTCTTCCAGGGTTACCCTAACAGCTTGCTGGGTGATCCCATGCAGGCCCCTTTCCCTCTCTGCACCTTCATGACCAAGGATAATACCAGGACAGACCAAGAGTAAACAAGTAGTTTCTGTACAGACATGAGGACTGCACCCCCAGCAGCCTTGAAGATAGGAGAGAGGAGAGGCTGAAGGCTGTCGCTGCACAGAGCTCTAAGTGGGGGCCTGGCAACTCAACCCAGCTGAAATGAAGCCTAATGCCTTGGACACTGGAGCCAGATGCTGTGCTTGGACCCAAACCCTGCCAGTTACTGCTGGGTGCCAATGCCAGAGACTTAGTCTCACTGGTTTCAGTCTCCGCATCTGGGCATTGGGGATAATCATAGAACCCATCTGGAGGGCTGGAGCAGTGGATGGATGGTGGCTGTAGGGTCAGCCTCACAGAGGGAAGTGGTGCTGGCTGGGATAGTCTTGAACTCTGGGGGACATCTGTGTTTCATTCTGTAGGTATTGTGAAGCTTCAAAGCCCTGACCTGGGACCCTGAGCAAGGTGGCACTGGTGAATGTGTGACCAGGACAATGGGAAGGGTCTTTGCAGAGATCAGCTGCTGCTGCTTTGAGCAGTGTCTAGTGTGGGGTGAGTGTGGCTTGTCTGAAGGTGCTGGATGGAGGCAGGCACCCCGGCTCAGTGAACTACAATTTCCAAATGCCAAATGCACTCTAAACATCCAATGGGAGCTTGAGTTCACGTCTGCAGGTCAGGCAGGCACAATGGCTCTGCAGAAGATGGTAGCAGATTAGGGACACTCCTAGGCAAAGCGAGATGGCCCTCCTGGCCATTCACTGTCAAGGTTATGGTAAGAGCCCTGGGGGAGGACAGAGGAGCTTGGGGAGCTGGGAGAAGGGACAGTGGAAGAGAGGGGCCAATACTGTGATCTCAGAGGATAGAGCAGGGCCTGGAGGCCCTCACTGTCCAGGAGGGTGGGAGGGCCTGCTCTAGGGTGAGAAGGGAGACTGGGGATGTGTCCCGAGGTTGGGAAGGGCTTCTCTTGAGGTTTGGTCCTCAGTGTTTTGCAGGCAATGAAAAGCAATACCAAAACAAATGCCACCTCTTCCAGGATGCCACTTTGTGTTCCCCAGAGCAGAGGCCATCTCCTCAGCATTTGCAGTGCTTGGCTGCTATACAGGATATCAGTCCCCACCTTTGCAACCTGGGGCAAAGGGCTTAACAGCTCTGAGCCTCAGCTCCCTCTCTGCACAATGGGACTAACAAAGTTGATTTTAGGGCTGCCAAGGTCACGAGAATGGAGACTATCAAGGGCCTGTGTCCTCTCCTCCAAGAGAGATACTGGTGTCCTAACCCCCATCACCTCCCAATGTGAGCTTATCCGGAAATAGGATCTTTACTGAAGCGATCAAGATGAAATGAAGCCACAGGGGTGTGTTCTTATGAAAAGGGGAAATTGGAACCCAGGAGGCTGTGCACGGAGGAGCGGGCCTTGCAGCTGGAGCACTGTGTCTAGAAGCTGTGGGACATCGATTTAGACTGGATTTGGACTTCCTCTCCTGATGCAATAATGCAATTCTATTGTATGGCAGCTCCATGTGGGCTCACAGGGCAGTTCTCTGAGGACTGCTGTTCCTGGTAGCTGTCACCTGCACCCTGCCTACATTTGCCTCTCTGTGGAGCCTTCTAGCCCCAGGCACCTTGTGTTGATGCCAACAGATGGCAGTGGCGTGAAATAGGATGTCCTAGATCAGAGTGCTTACATGTGACACTCACAGGCAAATATGTGCATGCAGGTGGGCCTACATGTGCCACACACTTAATGCATACACACAAGTCATCCCACCTATGCACCCCAACACATGTGCTACATGCATATACATGTAGGTACTCTCCATGTGCACTCCCACACATCTGTGCAAGGCATAGACAGGCATGAACATGCAGGCACCCCACATATGCACAAACATGTGTGCTACATGCATATATACATGCAACATGACAACAAGCACACACATGTACACACATGCAGGCAAGCATATGTGTGTATATGCATACACACTCACATGTGCTTGGGCACAGGCTCAGATACATACCACCTTAGAGACAGAGCCAGTTCCTGCTTGACTCCACGCACTTGCCACCTCAGCATCCAGAGGCAGGGACACCTTTCCCTAGCATCTGACTGCATCTGGCTGCATAAGTGAGGCGTGAGGGGCTTTGTGCTGAGGGCCAAGTGGGGCCACAGCGCAGAGTGCACAGACTGCTTGTGGAGGGTGCCTGTGGGAAAGGGTGTGCCTGTGACTGTCCCAAAGCACCCATTGTGAGTGCTGCAGGGTAGCAATGATCACTGGGCCAGTCTTCCCCAAGAGTGGCTCCCAGCCAGAAGTCAGGGAAAGAGCTCTCTTCTGAAGCCAGCATCATCATGAGGGGCAAGAGGCACACTGGATTCAAGACTAGGCTCCCCGGCAGCTGCTGACAGCCCTGCCACCGCAGACCCTCTGGAAGGGCCCAGGGATCCACGGAGGTGTGCTGAGAGCTGCCCTGCATTGCTGCTACACACTTTGGGTCTCCCTACAAGGGAATGCCCTGGTGGTTGATGCTATTTATAAGAAATAAAATCTGGGCATGGTTCACTTAAAAGCTTGCAAAATGTCATTTTTGTTATCTTCTCATTAAGCTCTATTTGAGTCAGGATCAAGCAGAGTGAATCACCAGGACACAGCCTGGGCTCTGGGCCATTTGCACTCAACGCTGAGGAACGCAGCCCAACCCTCAAAATGCAGTGATGACCAAGGAGGCCTTGCTCAGCTTTACCCACTCAACCCATCTCCCAGGATAAGGGCAGGATGTGCCCTTGGCTTCCAAGACACCAGGGACAATGGGGACCAACTGAGGACTGAACCAGGTCCATGCGTTCCTAGTTCTTGCACGCCTTCTTTCCTCCCATCTTGAGCACTTAGCACTCACTGATGGACAGTGCCTGCAGCCCCAGCCCTACCTACCTTCACAAATGGTTAAAGTGCCAGTATCTGCAAGTTAGGAGGAAGATGACTGATGGACAGAGGCAGCGAGACATGTGACAGAGCACGTATTGCAAGATGCCAATTGTGGGATATAGGCTGTGGGTACTTGGGTGGTCTCTATGAAAGCACTGGAACTTTCTGTATACTTGAAAGTTTCAAAGTTAAATGCAAGAAACAATAAAAATGAATCTGCACTTTGCTGACAAGCTGCTAGATAGTGGTCCCAGTTTCCTGACTATGAGATCTTGGGTGAGTTTCTCATCTCACTGCACCTCCACCTCCTCACTGTGAGTGGGGATGATAGTAGGACCAGCTCCAATGACACAGCTGAAGGAAGGTATGCAGGAACCCAGAGCAGCAGGTGGCACACAGTAGGTGTTTAATGAATGTACACCTTGTTCACAGTATTCCTCAACCCTACAGGTATCAGGGTTGCCAACAAACCAGGGTTGGCAACTGCACATTGGGCTCAAATGCAAGGACCCCAAAGAGCTAAAACCATCTCCCAATAGAACAAAGCTGGTGGACTCATACTCCTCAATGTCAAAATTTTGTATAGTAATATGGAACCAGCATATTACTGTTGTAAGGAGACACAGGTACATCAATGGAACCCATCAAGGTCCAGAAATTAATTCTTAGTCAACTATTTTCAACAAGCCTGTCAGGACAGTTCAGTGAAGGGAAGGCAGTATAGTTTTTCAAAAAATGGCACTGGGACAACTGAATATCCATATGCAAAAGAATGAAGTTAGACCCTTTACCTCATACCATATACAAAAGCTAGCTTACATGTAGTAAAGCCCTAAATATAAGAGCTATGACTACAAAAGTCTTTGAAGAATGCCTATGAGTAAATCTTTATCTTAAGCAAATTTTCTTGTGTGTGACAGCAAGAGCAAAGAAACAAAATATTGAACTTCAAAATTAAAACATTTTGTGCTACAAACAGTACCAATAAAAAGTGAAAAAGCCCAACACAGTGAGAAAGTGTTTATAAGTTATATATCTAATTACATCTAATTAAGTGTCTAGAATATGTAAAGGATACTGACTGATAACTCAATAAGAAGAAGATAAATATCCTGATGTTAAAATGGGCCAAAAGTCTGAATATTCATTTATTCAAGAAGATATGCAAATGACCAATAAGCACATGAAAAGAATCAATAGCCATCAGGGAAATGCAAATCAAAACTGTAATGAGACACCAACCACAGCCAAGGAGAATGGCCATCATCAAAAATACCAAGATAACAAGTGTTGGTGAGGATAAGGAGAAGCTGAAAACCTCAAACATCGCATTGGGCACAGAAACTATGGCATCTGCTTTGGCAAACAATTTGTGAGTTTCTCAAAATTGCTAAACACAAGTTACATGTTGCCCATTAGCTCCTATGCTAGTCATTTGACCAACAGAAATGACAAGGTATGTGCACACAGGAACTTATGCAGGATTATCTCTTTAATCCCTACTACCACAAGAAAACAGGAAAAGTTAGGATCCTAAAATTAACTGGTCACAAAAAGGCCATGTTTAATATGATTCCATTTATAAGAAATACTCAGAACTGTCAAATCCACAAGAAAAAAGTAGATGGGTAGGTCATTCAGCAGTTTTTGGTGGCGGAAGGATGGAAAGTGTCTAATAGTAGTTACAGGGTTCATCTTGGGGTAACAAAATGTTCTAAAATAGGATGGTAGTGGTGACCACCCAACTTTTTGAATTCACTAAAAGCTCCAAATTGCATATTTACTTATCTTCTTTCTTTCTTTTATTTATTTTTTTGAGAGATTATATAGGTCAGTTGGCTTTGAACTCACTATTTAGTCTACACTGGCCTTGAACTCATAGTAATCCTTCTGCTATAGCCTCTTCAATGCAGGGATTACAGGCCCCCATGCCTGGCTAAATTATATACTTTAAATGGATGAATTCTATATATCTCAGTAATCATATTTTCAGATGATAGAAATTTTGGGGTTCAAGTCCTGACCTGTCCCTGTGGTGGCTTCATAATCAAGTCCCAACTCAGCCCCCTAAATTCAGTCTTGTCACCTGTAAACGAGGGAAAGATGTTCCTCCCGGGTGGTAAAGGATGAAATGAGATGACAGTAGGAAACAATTTTTTCATTTTCATTTTTGTATTCAAATTTATTAGAAGGAGAAATGTCTGCACATTGTGCAAAATTCAAACAGCAAGCATGGGTATATCGTGAAAAGTCATCTTACTTTTGGGGGTGACGCTGGTGTTCAGTATTTTGATGGAGGTAGTGATTATAGCAAACATATGCATTTGTCAAAACTCGTAGGACTGTATTAACAACATAAATAGAGGAAAACGTAAGACTGTATTTCACCATCAATAAGTTATATACACAGTATTTTACAAAGCAAATCCTCTTCTACCCACCTCTCTCAGCCCTACTACTCTAGCCTGTAGGTCCCTGCAAGAGGCACCTGCTTGTGCTGGTCCCTTGGGTATTGTCCCCCAAATGAGGCTATGCACACCCAGAAAATAAGATGCTATTTTGCGGTCCTTTTCTGTGTGCCTATCTGTTTTTTAAAAATTGTGCCATAGGCACTGGTCTGCCTCTTGCTTTTTGTCCCCTTCAGAATCTTGGAGATGGAGTCAAGTCAGCCTGTGAGTCCACAGCCACGTGTGCCCTGACACATCCGAGCCCTCCCCTGAGTGTGGGCATTTAGGACACTTCCAATCTTCAGCTATTACCAAGATTGCTTCAGCAAATAACCTTGCACACAGTAATATATCACGACTCACACTCCTGATGGGTATCTGGAGGACATATTCCTAGAAGTAAATGCTCGGCCAGAGGGTGTGTGGATCTTGGAATTCTGATATTGTTTCAAGGGTTCTCAGGATATCCACTTCCCCACCCTACTGCTGCCTGTAAGTGCATCATTATACTTTCTTATCTTTGTTCATCAGGCAAGTGAAAAAGCATCTCAGACAAGTTTCAATTTTATTTTATTGTGGTACTGAGGATCAAACTGGAGACCTCGTGCTTGCCAGGCAAATGCTTATGTCACCGAGCTATATCTCCAGCTCTTTGAATGTATTTAGGAGGGTACTTTTTTATTAAATTATTTTTCGGTGTATAACCTCTGCCCATGTTTTTGCTTTGTTATCTTTCTTATTGATTTGTAAGAGCTCTTTATCTATGAGAAAATGACTTTTCTCCTGGATATAAGCTAGACACCATATTTCCTTTACAGGTTTTTTTGTTTGTTTGTTTGTTTGTTTTATCAGTGGCTATTGCCTGCTCTTTCAATAGAGTTCTGGCACAGAAAGAGGCTGTTACTATTTTTTCTGGGTACCATTTTCTGTATCCAGCTAAGGACATAAGAATCACCTGTGGGGTGCAAAGATGCTGAGACCACAGGAAAATCTTCACTTATGCTGCCAGTGGGGGTGGGAGGTGAATCAGATGCTCTTGCTCTCTGGAGTGACACTCTGATAGAAGAACCCCACAACAAGACAGATACTGACATCCCCTGTGCTGCACAGCCAGGGTCCTCGGGGCATTCAGGTGTACAGGTGGGGGCTGCTTCTAACTAGCTGGTAGGGGGTGGAGACCATGAGCCCAGGCCTATCCCCAGAGAACATGGGAAGGGAGTGAGGTAGTGGTTGATTGTTTCCATAAAAATGACAATCTTTCTGATCAAGAGTCCTGGTCCTGCTCCCTGGGGGCAGGGATCCTCATTAATCCAGCCTAATTCTGAATGTGGAACTTGTGGGCATCAGAAAGGCAGGTGGGAATACCCATTCCTTGGCTGCTGCTTTATGCCAGGGGGTGGCCGAGCCTGTTGCCTCTGGATCTTCCAGGTCAGAGTGGCACCAACTCATCCCAGAGAAGACAGCTGTCATCACATGCATGGGCCCTGCCTTCCAGCTATACTTGCAGAGCAAGCCTGAATGTGTGTAAATGAATGAATACGTCTGTGTGTGTGTGTGTGTGTGTGTGTGTGTGTGTGAATGTATGTGCAAGCAGTGAGAAAATATTGGGCAGTTTGTAGTTTGACTATCAGGACTTAACTCCTAGCTGGGCTGTTAAACATTCAGGGTGATGCTGGCCAAGTCACTTAACCCTTAGCCTTCAGTGTCACCATCTGTGAAATGGAGTTGGCAGAGGTCTAGGACTGTCCTGAGGCCTACATGGCTGATGTTAGCAGCAGGAACCTACTAACATGGGACAAGGGGAGTGACTTTGTATATCCTGGTCAGAATGTGTGTGTGTGTGTGTGTGTGAGGGTCTTGGAGCAACACAGGCTGTGTGAGAATGGATACACAGGTAGCCTCCACTGGGTGGGGCTCCTGCTCCTCAGGGTCATATGATAGCGGGGTGACTCAGGGCCATGCTCATGGGATATGAGGCTGTGTGGATTACATGTGTGTGTTCTGTGTGTGTGTGGGTATGAGGTGTTCATGTGACAGGCTGCCTTGGGGTCCCTGTGTCTGCTGGGGAGGTGGAGAAGAAGCTAAGTGGGGAGAGAAAGAGAGACGAAGATATTGGGAGGGAGGGAGAGGCCAGAGGAGACAGCAGCAATCAGGGCCTGAGGGCAGGGCCTTGGCTGGGTCCACAGCCTAGCCAGCCAGGCCCAACAGGCCTAGGTCCTCTCTAGGGAGCAAAGGCATATCTGAACTTGAGGACATCCAGCAGGACAGCTCAGGCCTTGGCAGGTTGCTTCCTGGGGAGGCAGGCCAACGGTTAAGGGGAGGGGGAGAGAGAGAGAGAGAGAGAGAATTGAAGGAGGATCAGGCCTACTGTGCCACAGAAAGCAGCGCCCTCCCTAGGGGACCTGCGAGAGAGGCCCCAGGGCCACCAGGCTCTGAGCCTGTCTGTCCCTGCTCCTGGGAGGTCCCAGATCTCTTTGAGCGCAGGTCGCAGGTCGCTGGCAGTGGCTCCATTGACCATCACCTTCCTTACCAGGAGTCCAAGGGAAAGGCGATGGGAACCTCCTCCACCTCACCTCTGACACCAGCAGGGATCTCTTTCCCCCTGCTCACTCGCAGGAAGAGGAGTTTGGGTAAGCGAAGGTTTGCAGGAGAGGACAGTGGAGCTCCCAAAGCTTCCACGGCTTGGACCCACAGGCTGGACGAGACTTACGGGCTGCGAGTCATGGCTGCACGGGACCTGTGAGCTGGCGCCTTTATGCACCCACCGGCCGCTCTCCGGCGGGGCTGCTAGACGCCCCAAGTGCTTCACATCCCAAGCACCACTCCCAGGGCTGTCCACTAGTCCGCTGGCCTCCTGCAGGGGTGCAACGCGACCCTCAGAAACCCGTCCCCTTCATGATGAGCATTTCTGCGCACAAAGCTGACCGGCACCCTCTCCCTGCCTTCCAGGAACGGGTCAGACCAATCTCCGTCCCCTGGTAGTTGACGAGCAGCGTTCAGAGGGTCGCGCTGCTGGTAGGTGCTACCAGGATCCGGGGTTCGCAGCTTCGCACGCGGCGTCTCTGGAAGCTGCGCTCAGGCGGTAGCCCGGCGAGGGCGCTCTTGAGCCTGGTTTAGAATTTCTACCCAACGCAAAAGCAGTCGGCTGGGGAAGGGGCGGCGGGGAATGGGAGCCGCCCATGGAGCCGATGGGGCCGCTGGGCGAGTGTTCGGGGCGATCAGGTGGCTGCGGCGGGTCTTTAGGCTTGGAACTAGAGGGGGCAGCTATGGATCCCCGGGGAAAAGGGGAGGCGAAAGGCGGGGAGAGGAACCGTGGGAGGGAAATCCGCTGAACGGAACCTTCCGGGAATCGGAAGGTGCCAGGCTGATCTCACGACCCCTCCCCCAGCTGAAAAGGGTTGGGGACTGGCGAAGAGGAAGGGAGGGAGGCAGGGAGGGGTC
>NDGM011117805.1:0-10485 GCA_002564305.1 Octomys mimax
TTTGGATATCATATTATTATGGTTGAAAGGAGAAAATAAAATTATGTGAAAGATAAAAAAAAAGTATGTCTCCTCTTTCTCAGCCCCAGAGATGAAGAGTGCAGTCAGCCCTGGAAAAGGTGCACTTTACAGAGCTCTTAGAGTGTACCTTCTCATCTATCCTCCCAGCAACCTTGCACAGGGGAACACTACTATTGGTGTCATTTTACATTTGCAGACCAATGCTCTGTATCATGTAATAGTGCTCAGTGTCAAAAGGCCCAGAATTGCCAGCCCAGAGGACTTAAGCATGATATTGTGGAAGAGCCTGGAAGACCAGAATCAGGGACTGTGGCTGCTGGCCTCACCTGTGCGCCTCTCGCTCCATTCTCCAAGCAATTTTTTTGCCCCCATTCTGCTATGGGCACACCCACCTGGCCCACTGTCAGCCTCACTGGGTGTTGGGAGGTAACTGGAGGGGAGGTGACAACAGGGTCTAATCTCATAGCAGTGGGAGCAACTCTGCATCCTGAAGCCAAACTTGACAGGAGCCTTGAAATGGCATAGTTCATCCAGCTGAGTTGGGAAAGTGAATAAGAAAACATTAGAGTATGGCTGCCACAGCCAGTTTTTCGGTGAGAAGAGAGAAAACTGCCAGGTGAACTGGGGAGACTGACCTAACTAATTTCCACATGGCCCGGGAGTCCCTTCAGTGTTCCCCACTCTAAGTGACACAGCCGAGGAAGAGCAGGAAGGCAGCGACTCAGCAGAGGAGGACACGGTGCTCAGCAGACAAACAAAGTGTTCCATTTCCACAGAAATCCCCACAGGTAGCCCTGGCCCAAGCGTGGGGAGCCGCCTGGGATGCACAGAAATGCCCGGCTGTGCCACTGGGGCACAGGGGCATAGGAGGGTGTGTGGGCCCTTCCTGCACCAAGTGTGGAGTGTGGGTAGGGCTGGGGACACAGACAGAAAGCAGGACAGCAAGTAGGCAAGACAGACAGAGAGAAGGAGGAGGGAGGAGGAAGAGCCCATCGAACCTGCAGAGCCATGAAGCAGGCACGGTGTGGACAAGAGATTCCACATCTAGAAACCAACAGCAAGACGCTCTGCTTTTCTGGATTTCTGGATTTTCTCAACTACGAAGCCAAGCGCGGCGGTGCACCCTCGCGATCTCAGCACCTGGGAGGCTGAGGCAAAGGGCATTATCTCGAGTTTGAGCCAGCCTGGGCTACATAGTGAGACCCTGCCTCAAAGAGCAACAAAAATCATGAGGTATGATTGAAAAATAAAGTAAATGTTTGAAAATTTATTTTAAACACCTGACAACCTTTCTCAAGACCCCCCCCCCATCACTTTGAATGCACTTGTCCCGTTATTCTGGCCTCTTTCTTGAGCAGCTTGAAAGTCCTCTTGCTAAGTATCTTCATGAGGTGTGATTAAAAAAATTCAGTGAGCGCCACTGCCCTGTGCCACCCAGTGGAAAGACAGGCTTATAAAAACATAATGCTGTATCCTCCTCCTTATTGACCAGATCAGGCGCTATGGCTCTATGGCTCTTCCCCAAAGGCCAAATGACCAGGAAAGAGAAATGTTTTGAATCAATTCAGGACACTGAGACAGCCACAACAATGCGACTTAGTTGACACTCACAAAAGAGGACTTCCAGGGCTGCTGTGGAAAATGGCAAAAAGGATCGGTGTGTTCGAAGTAAGGGAGAGTACTTTTGAGGGGGATGAGTGGAAATGTGTGTCCTTTACTGTAATAATCTTAAAATTTAAACATCTGGGGTTTTGTTGTTGTTGTTGTTTTTACCACTGAGCGATCTCCCCAACCTTTTTTTTTTTTTTTTTTTTGNTTGAAACAGGGTCCCACTATGCAGTTCAGGCTGACCTTGAATCACAAGATTCTCCTGCCTCTGCCTTCTGAGTGCTGGGATTACAAACATGTGCCACCACACCTGGCTAAAAGCAGCTGTATTTTTATCATACTTTGTATCTATGAGGAAGATGTATCGATTTATAATGACAACTTTTTAAAAACATAATGAAAGGGGGAAAAGGACCACAAAGATGTGATACAAAGTGTTAGCAGATAGCCATAAGGAAAACAGCACAAGAGTGGTTCCCTCTGTCCTAAAAATAACAACATAAAAGTCCCTGAGGAAAGTTAGGGTGACAGGAGGAGGATAATGATTAAGGGGTGCAGGGGAGAAGTAAGGATGCAGTGCTCACTGAGAAGTGCCTCCCAGGCTTCCTGGGGCCTGCACTGAGAAGGGCCTGGGCAATGCTTGTGGGATGTAAAGCTGCCAAGAAGGGGCTGCCCCACTGTGCTGGGTGCTCCCAGGTGGGCAGCAAGGATGCCCTGCTGGGCAGCGGGCACAGCACGCAGTATCCTCTGCAGGACTTCCTCTGCCTGGAGCTTGCTGAGAGCACTGAGGGGGAAACACCTGTATCCTTCATTCTAGAGAGGCCAGCAGAGGGCTGTGGAGTTTATCTTGTGGTGGAGACCTTTCATTGAAAAGAGAGGGTCCTCAGGGAGCAAGAAGGTTCCCAGCCACAGAGCTGGCAGCTAGGTCAAGAGGACAAATGGGTAGCGCTAAGTGTCTAATAGGCACAGGAGCTGCAACACCAGGGATAAGGACACCTCCATTCTTTTTTCATTTGCCCCTCAGGCAGAAGTGGAGCAGGACAGAGAAAGCAGCAAGGAGCCCTGAGGGACACCAGGAAAGCAGGGTCTGGCTCAGGAAGTTGCAGCTGCAGCCACGAAGATGTCCTTGTAGCCCTTGATCTCCTTGACCTCATTGCTGCTGATGAGGACCTGGAGCTGGCGGGCCCCGGCCTTGCTGGGGTAGAGGTCCAGGTGAATTTGGATGGTGTCTCCAGACTTCAGAGTCCCGAGGCTGAAAGTCAAAAAGATGCTGTTAGAGCCCAGCGGAGTGATGGACAGCTTGGGTGGCTGTTCCGGGATCCCTGTGGTGACTGAGCACTTGCCATTCTGTAGCTCCACTGAATTCCCCCTCTCCTGAGGAGGCCAGAAAGTGTGGCCACAGAGGTACTACCCAGAGCCTCAGGAGGGTTTTGACTCCACAAGGGACTGGCTCGAGAGGAGGACGGTGGCATTACTCACTCTTCTGTTATCTGCCCATGGATGAGACCACTTCCCTCCAGCACCATGGTGCAGTTACTCAGGGCCACTGTCAGTGTATTGGTGAGTGAGATGTGGACTGTCAGGGCCTTGCCCACCTTGGCTCTCTCAGACACCTGTGTGGACAGAAGACAGGAGTGTCCTGGACAATGGGCCTCACATCTGCCCTCTAGTCAGTAGCCTTCCTTCCTCTTCCCCTGGCCCTAGCAGGACTGTACTTAGAGATAGGATGCTGCTTCTGGGAGGGAAGACTGTGAACTTAGAATATTTCAGATTAACACATATGCTGGCCTACCTACCATCAATCAGGAGCCTGCTTCCCTCTCCACCATGTTGTTTAAGATACCTAGTAGATTTCAAGTAAAGAGCCAGCTCTGAGGGTTACAGGTGTCTAATATTTATGCTGGGCAAAGTGGCATTCAAGAACAAAACTCATCAACCGTGATTAATTAGTAATGTCTGGTGCAGGCAAGGAAGAAGGTAGGAGCATCACGTGTGCCACTGGTGTATCAGTGAAGCCATCCCAGTGAGGATACAAAGAGGCCAAGGCCCCACGATGTATGAATGGCAGAACCAGGACCTGACCCCGGCGCTGAATCTGCCCCATGCAGTTCTCCTGTCCACTCAAGATTTCTCAGTGATGCTCAGTAGCTCATTCGGAGGTCTGTGTCGCAGGCAGCACAGCCTTGGCCTAGATCGGGGGGCAGGGATTCTGTCCTACTCACTTCAGGACCTCCTGTGCCTAGTACAGTGACAGCCAAGCGAGGGCTGTTGGTAAGGACTCGAGCTGAAATGAGCTCTGACCACTAGGATACATGCTGGCTTCAGCAGAGAATCAAGGAAAAGGAAGAATGCATCCAGCTAACCTAGAATTCAGACAAAGGGACCAAGTCCTTATTGAGGCCATAAAAGTAGACAGGGTTAAATGACAGGAATCCAGAAATGTCACACAGACTGTCTCTTGGTCCCATGCCAATGGGGACCAATTTCCAGCCTGCTCAGCATCTGCTATGCTCCTCTGGGACCCTGTGAAAAGCAGGGCTCTGCCTGGATAATGGGCACAGCCCCTGCTAGCCTTTCCTAGGCGTCCTCGGTGCCTCCATGCCCCACCCTGCCTTTTGTACATGCTGCACGGTCATCATCACTTTTGTGTCTGAGGCAGAAACAGTGTCTTGTTTGCTGCTGCTCCCCAAGTCCTGTGCTGGGTGAGGCAGAGAGCCCTGGGGGCCCTATCTCTGCCAAGCCCTCACCTCAATAGATAAGCGTGGAGGCTCCAGAGAGAGGTCTTTTAGGACCAGCATCGACCACCCTGTCTCTTCAACCTTGGCAATGCCAGACACGCGGACCAGCTTTTCATCGGTCAGCTTGTTTCTGTAATTGGTGTAGGGCAGCAGGAGTGGCCAGTGTATCTCTGTGCATAGACAAACACATCTTTAGTGCAGAGGATGGGTCAGGAAGGAAGAGGGAAGGAGAAAGCGAGAGAATATATGGGTAAGAGAAAATTTTGAGTTTTCACCTAGAGACAGAGTACTCAACCAGCACAGACAGCTCCCAGAACTCTGCTGTTCTGCCTGACAAGATGGTACCAGAGGTACCACAGCAGGTGTTTGCATGGCCAGCGACAGCAGCCCACTGCCCCTGCTGCACTGTGTGCATGCTGACGGGGCTGTCTGTGGTCTCACAGAACCAGCCCGGCCCAGTTCACGGGCCAGAGACCTCTCTGTAGGAGCCTCTCAAGTCTGTAGTACACACCTTTCCCAAAGTCTAAGTTCAGGTTCACTGCTTGCTTCCAGAGCGGCTCCCTTGTGCTGCCCCCGTGCAGCAGGGCCTGGGCACAGAACCGCACCTCCAGGCTGATGGGACCCCCAGGGTGGGCACTGTCCTGCACTCTCTGGACATGCAGGGTGAGGAGCAGGTCCTGGCCCCACACCGGTGCCCTGGCTGGGTAAAGCCGTAGCTGTGCGGGCTGAGCCTTGAAGGCCGCAGAGCCCAGAAGATCCAGGAGGGATGAGGAGCCCCTTTCCTGTGCCAGCATTTTCTGGGAAGCCTTCATGAATACAGACCGCTCCTCAGGGGATCCTGGCAGAACAGAGACACAGGGAAGGCATCAGTGAGCAGGAGGTCAAGTGACTTTCTAGGAGAAACAAGCGGCTCCACTTCCAGCTTTCCTTCTGAAGCCGGAAGAGCAGTGCGGCAAGGTGGCTGCAAATGCGGGCACTGGTGCTTCTCGTGCCGGCTCCACATCCTTGCCCCACTGGTGCTAGGGATAGCGCCAGCTTGCCTCACAGGGTTGCCCAAAAAACCTGAGTTAAGTGTGTTGCTGACACTAAGCACTGAGCACTGTTCTATGTCATCAGTATTGCCACCTTTGTCACTGTCATCATCATCTGGGCCAGAGGTTTCTCTGGCCTTCCAAGCATTCTGTTTCCTAGAATATACATGTGAGGCTTTTAAACAGAATCTCATCTCTTGCCTTTGGGGCTACTCAACACTGAAGCGTGAAAAACAAAGCCTAAGGCGTGGCTTAAATGGACCCCAAAGTGTGGCTCTTTTGGAGGAGTGACTGTGCCAGAAGCTCTCTCTGTGGCGCTTTCTCTGAGTTGGCTTGCCAACCCCTCTGAGCTGTCCCATCTTACAGATGCAGAGGTGGAGGCATGAGACGGCAAGGCTGTCTGGGCTTACCGAGCCAGAGCACAGCAGAGGCCTGTCCAGTCCACAAGCATCTCTCTTGGGGATATTTGCTCCCTCTCACGGGCCCTCGAGCCCTGTCCTTCCTGAATGTCCATCTCTGCCCTTGTCACTACCCCTACTGCTATGGACAGAGAAACAGGAGTGTGATGCTGAGATGGAGTGGCCAGAGAAATACGGGACCTCCAATTAAGTTTTAATTCCAGGTAAATGACAAAGCATTTCTAGTATAGTGTATGGCATGCAATATTGGGACATGTTTATACTAAAATCTACAACCTGTTAAATCTGAACTGCAAAGAAATAACAACTTTTTAGGATATTTCATGCACCATTTGGCATGAACTAATACAATAGTTGCTTGTCTGAATGTATTTGGAATTGAAATTTAACCAAGTACCTTGTATGTTCCTTGCTAGGGCCAAATCCCCCCTGGAGTCCGCCATGAGGAGGATCCATCCCAGCAGTTCCGTGCATCCCTTCTCTAAACCCTGGCCCAGGCACCTTCTGGATACTTGTAGGAGCCGGTGATGTCCTGGCGCTGGTCTGACCCCACCATCTTGGTGCTGATTTCCTTCCCGATGGAATTGGTGTTGTGGGCGAGGATTTCCCGGGCTTCACCGTCTTCAAAGAGCCAAATGACTTCATCTGCGTTCACCTCGGCAAACACAAAAGGGGTGTCATAAGCCAGGTGGACGTCTCCTTCCCTGATGGCCTTCACAGAGGCAGGGCCACAGCAAAACAGCCCTGTGGAGCAATAGAAGTTGTGGAGCATTGTGCTGACATGTGGCCCAGGGTAGCTGGACTCAACCGCAGGAGGTAGGGAGAAAGGAGAGGCGGTGGCACCAGTGACCCTTACCCTCGGGGTATCCTCCAGTGTACCAAGCACTTCCCCCTGTTAGTTCATCTGGTCCTCAGAGCCACCATGTGATATGCCTGCTGCCATCATCATCTTCCCCAATTTACAGGTAAGTGAGCAGCCCAGGTGACCCCACTGCCAACCAAAGCTGGCTCCCCCATCTCAGGCTGGCTTGGCTACAGCTCTGGGCAGGGGTGAAGTGGGGAGACACTGCTCTTCTCCAGTCTCTGGGTCCCATGGTCCCTCCCCAGAGAGCAGCCCCTGCCCCTGTGGTCCACACACACCGCTGCTGGTTTGCTGAGGAGTGGGGTCTAGGACCTGCCACCCATTGTATCCTGGTGGGAGATCTTTCCGGATCATCCAGCACTCATTCCAGACATGGAAGTTCCTGCGGCGGGGACAAAGGAGACAGGACTCACCTTTCCTGAGCATTTGCTAGGTACCAGGTGCAAGACACTAAGCTGGGTGTTCTGTTGTTCTTTCTTTCTTTCTTTTTTTCTTTTATTTTAAAAAATTATTTATTTATTTACTTATTTGGTACAGTGTTTCACTACACAGCTCAGACTCACAGTGATCCTCCTGTCTCAGCCTCCCTAGCGCTGGCATTACAGGTGTGTGCCACCATACCTGGTTTCAGGCCAGCATAGCATATGGTACTTGGAATCGAAACCAGGTCCTTGGGCTTGCCAGGCAGGCACTTTGGCTGCCAAGCTATCTTCCCAGCCCTGTTCCTTCTTTTTGTCTTTTACTGTTTATTAGAAAGTAATTTCAAGCTTGCAATTGAGAGCCTAGCACAAGGAACACCTATGTGTCCAATTCCTCTATTAACATTTTTTCCATTTGCTTTCTAAAAACATGAACACTAGGTGTGACTGAACAATATGGTGAACGTTTAGATTTTTTAAAATGATTACAATAACAGACACACTGCCACTAATCCCCCTCAAAATAGTCCCCCTCACTTTAAACACATTTTATCTGATAATTCTTGCCATTTCTGAAGCAGCTCGAGAGACCTCTTTCATAAACATCTTTAGTTGCACTGTCATGGCTACCCCACATCCTGAATCCCTTCAAAACATTTACCTTTTATGGTCATTTTGCCTTTTGGAAGAGTCAGAAGTCACATGGTGTCACATCAGGTGAATAAGGTGGATGAGGACACATCATGACATTTGTATAAGCCTACCTTTCCATTGTATGACACTTGGCAGCAGTCTTCACCGTGTTTTTGACTACACTTCACAAAGATACCCACAAAAGAGGACTATCAGAACTGCTTTGGCAAGTGGCAGCCTCCCTAGCGCTGTCCTTACCAGACATGTCTCATTTCTGAGTCGGAAGCATCTCTGCGTTTCGGTCATGGTAGGCGTCAATGGTCAAGTTTCCGTCCGTGTTGTGTGCAGAACCCTTTTGGGTAAATGTGTTTGAGGTGAAGGGGAATATTTGGGGGGATTAATGGCAATGTATGTTTGACTGTAATATTTTTTAAAATATTCACCTTATTTTTTCTTTTCTGTATTTAGGACAGGGTCTATAGGGTGTACAAGGTCTCACTACGTAGACCGGACTTGTAGTGATTCTCCTGTTTTCAGCCTCCCAAGTGCTGGGATTACAGTCACACGCCACCATGTCTAGTCTCACTTGCTGTCTCAGTGTACCCCATGGGTGGGCCCAGCACAGTATGCCGGAATTGAACCGGGGCTGCTGTGCTCTGCCTAAGCAGGCGCTTTAGTCCGCTGAGCTATCTGGCCGGCCCTCACCTTATTTTCTTTTTTTTATCACAGTGTGTATACACACTTCTTTACATAACAGTTAAGCAACCTTCACACTTAAAGTTGGTAAAATACTTTAACTTATATCTATACTTTCACTTTATCAGTTGACCTGATATTGTTCCAATCCCAGTTGACTTAAAATTCAGTCTAGGACTAGATTTCATTGTCTACTACTATTATCTTGTAACAGTTCTTCAGCCTTATTTTTAGTATATTGACATTCTGAAAATGGTCTTTAATTATTAATTTATCTCCTATTTTAGCAGTGTCCCCTGTTTGGGGCCAGCCTGACATTTTCTCATGACCAGACTCAGGTGATACATTCAGAGAGAGAATTCTACGCAAGCAGCTCAGATTTTCACATGTACCATTGCGTCTGGAGTCTGAGCCCTTGGGGAGTAGAGGTTTAGATCCCAGGCCAGAATCATCCCACTTGCTTTTGGCCCAGCGAAGTAGGTGCTATCTGCATTTTGCAGACAAGGAAATTGAGGTTCTAGGAGAGTGGGCTCAAAGGATGCCAGCTAGATCTCGTGCCCAGAGTTTCACCTGGAAACCAGCTGGAAAGGAAAACCAAGAACCCCCGCTTGAGGGAGAGTAGCAAAGAAGGAAAGAGCTGGGGAAAGAGAACTGAGACATACAGCTAAAGGGACAGAAGTGGGGGAGGTAAGGAGAGAGAAAAGTTCAGGGAGACCAGCGGAGGAAGTCAGAGACAGCTGTCCAGCCTCTGTCTCCGAGGGAGGGGGAAGGTCAGGGTTGAGGATATACAACTCTGCGTACGGTTGTCTACCCAGTGTCTAGCTCTGAAATGCATTTGATTTGCTAGCTAAACATCCTTGGATTGGGGGATTTTCCCTGAATATCAGCTGCAATGTTGAGGGCAGAGCCAGTGAACCAGGTCACAGTTTCCTTCCGCCCCCAGCAGGGACAGAGCAGAGATCTACTCCAGACCGTGTCCTTACCAGACTTTGTCTCGTTTCTGAGTTGGAAGCATCTCTGCATTTCGGTCGTAGTAGGTGTCAATGGTCAAGTTTCCGTCTGTGTTGTGTGCAGAATGGAAATTGGAAACAACACGGGTTGGGACACCTAAGCATCTCATTACTGAAGAGAAGGGAAAGAACAAGGTCTCTGAGCTCAATTTGAGCAGAATCATTTCTTTTTCTTTCTTTCTTTCTTTTTTTTTCTTTTTCGCTGCTGGGGATTAAACTCAGTATTCATACTAAGCTACATCCCCAGCCCTTTTCTATTTTTTATTTTGAGATAGGGCCTCACTTAGTCAGTAAGTTGCCCAGACTAGACTTGAAGTTGTGATCTTCCTGCCTCCTAGTGGTGGGACTATGGGTGCCACCCCACACAGTTTCTGTACCTCATTTCTAGCTTTCAACCTGAAGCAAAGAAAATAGCCAAGATTTTCAGTGCCTCACTTACAATTCCTTAGAGCACTGTGGTCAGGCCCGAAACCCATTGCCTGCTGTCACCACAAATGTTTTCCATCTCACAGAGAGAAATAAATCCCTTGAGAGTCACTTAAAACAATAATGAACAATCAATTTATCATCTAGGGATTTTTTTCTACTGGGCAGCTTTCCAAGTTAAAAACAGAGCATACAAGTCATTTGACAGTTAGAAAATGTAAAGGCTTTCACCCTGTGCCATGGCCAGTTTCAAAAGGAAAGCACATGAACACAGGTATGTGGCCCAGCTGCTCCTGTTGTCACTGCAACAGCACCATGAGCTGGTCTGGGTGACCTTCAGCTCTGAAGTTCTGGATCTGTAGTTCTCCTTACAGATTGGAGGACGCTAGGGAATGGAGAGAAGAGCACTCTTGTCTAGAGATGCGAAGGTATTATTAGGGACTGGAATCCAAAGACACCACCATCTTTGATAAGGTAGCAGCTCCCCCTTGTGGTCACTCAGGAGACTGCTACAAAAATCCTGAAACTGAGTGAAAATGTTGCAGATCTAGTGACATGAAGCAGATATTACCCCACCAACACAACTCTCTCTCTCTCTCTCTCTCTGTCTGTCTCTCTCTCT
>NDGM011117809.1:0-15134 GCA_002564305.1 Octomys mimax
CCATTCCTCAGGTGACAGGCATCTTGGTTGTTTCCAAGATTTGGCTATTACAAATTGTGCTGCCCACTACTATTATGGACTATTGGAATATTTTGCTGAATTCACACACCTGCGATATTCAAATGACAATGGTATACCCATCTCTGACAAAATTAAACAGAAAAAGGGAATACAAATGAAGGACCATTTTGTATTTGTATATTCAAAATACTTAGGATAGATATATAGCTACTTTCTCTTAATTCAATGAATAGGAAGATTTGTACTAATAATGTTTGGACAGAATATCATGTCTGCATCTTGTACTATGAATAACCACTAAGAAGACAACAATATGCAATGTATTCATTATTGAACCTGTCCTACTAATCAGTTTTCAAACTGTTTCATTGCTATTTGTTTCTCAATAAAATTATTTTAAAAAAGAGTTTCATGAACACAGATTAAAATTTTCCTTGTGACTTCATTAAAATTTTAAGCATGGATTAAATGCAGGAACATAGATGTGCCTTTTGTTTTATGAAACAAATTTTCTTTTCTTTTATTTCCTTTTCCTTTCTTTTTTCTATTTACACTGCCTCTGTCATTATCAAGTATCTCTTCTTGTGACACTGGACCTTTTTTTATATTTTCAGGAGAAAAATTATACCTTTATGTAGTAGTCAAACTCAGTAATATTTATTAAACTCATAAGACAAAGATTTAAGTAAACTGTGAGATTTGGACCCAAAAAGACCATACAGAAGTGGAATGCAAGTCATCCCTGGGTGTCTGTGAGGCAATCATGCCAGGACCTCCCCATCCTCAGCAGATCCCAAAATCCATAAGCAACCAGGTTGCCTCAACAAAATGGTATAGCATTTGTGTGTAGCCTATGCACATCTCTCTATCCTTTAAATCAGCTCCAGGTTGCTTATAATACCAAATAGAATGTAAACACTATATAAATAGTTATATTGCTGAAGAAATAATAAGAAAACATGTGTACATGTTCAGTACAGGTGTAATTTTTCCCCAAAATGTTTTTGCTCAGTAGTTGGTTGAGTCCATGAATGTGATAATTTGAATTTGAAGTGCCAAACTGCATTTATCTTAAATGCCCTGTGTGGATTGGCTGAACCACACACCTTAAATCCATGAAGGTCATCAAGGGTATTATAGGTTAAATAAAGGCATTTGGCAGCACTTGCTCAATACTACCAGCCTGGCCCACTTTCTGATATGCAGATTTTGCCTTTGAGCAAAAAAACCAGTCATACATGACTTGGTAGGGATGGCCTGGTCCAGCCAGGGACACTTGACAAGTAAGGATATATTCATAGAGACAGATCTGGAGGGACAAATTGTGAGATTAATCAAAAAGTTAATATTCTTCTTTTGCAACACCCTGAGAAACACAACTTCAGTCTCACAAAATCAAAATGAAAACATACAAGAAAGAAAAGAACTCCTTCTACATTTCTTTCTCTCATTATTAGGATCTCAGTCAAGCAGGAGCTTCCTGGACTGACAACCATGTAGATAACTATTTGAGCATTAGGCCCCCACTGTTTTCATTTGGTTTAATTTCCTTATCCTTTATTTTTAATCTTTATCAATTGGAAATATGTTCATTTTTTAACAGCAGAACCAAAAAACTGAAAGAAAAATTGATTTGGGGGTAAAAATTTCCACCATCAATTTTCTGAGTTGCAGATCTTTGCAATATGAATTCTTCAGAAGTAGGGCCCCACTATCGTCCAGAACAACAGTAGACAGGATCTTTGACTGCCAGAACATACCAAACTGATTGGGTCTCTACTGGACCAAACTTCAGATGGGTTCTTCCAAACTCCCTTCTTAATTGGGCCCTAATCTTTAGACATCCATATTTATCTCTGAAATTGTCCAGTGTTACCAAGGATCCTGTTGGGTTGCTATAGTTGAAATTCTCCTGTTGGCATCTGTTCAGCCTATCTGACAGATAGGCTGGTGCTTGTCCTCCACCATCCTGCAAGTGAGACCTGATCATCCTGGCCTGTTTTCTGCAAGACTCCTGATAGATTTCTAAGTCAGTGTGGAAAACACTCAGACTGCTTCAAAGCTCAGGGATATCTAAGGACACCTGAAGATGTGACCTTATCTACCACCACAGAAGACAGTTATGTAACCATGGCTTAGTGGACAACCACTCATGCACCAATGAGGCTAGCACGTAAGAATGTAAGTGTGAGATACCAACATGTATAAGAATTATACAGTAAAGATGCAAGCTGCACTTGTGCTCTGCTCAGCTGCCTGTTACTGCTGTATTGCTAATTTCTGCCTCTGTGTGCTTCTTTCAGGACCTTATGTATGAAAAATCCTTCAGCCCTCTTGTCCCTGACATCAGGATCTCCCCTTAGCCACAGGGTTTCCTCTTGGTAATTTTCCATCCACTGATCCCCACCTACAAGGAGCACTTAGTTATATATTTATTTTTATTTTTATTTTTGGCAGAACCAGGGATTGAACTCAGGCCCTTGCGCTTGCCCGGCAAGTGCTTATTCTACTCAGCTATCTCCCTGGTCCCATGCACTTAGTTATAACTTCTCATATTCCCTTGCTGTATTGAGTTGGTTCCTCGTGTTCAATTTCTTTCCATTTTACTACATCTATTGTACACTTAAGATTTTATATATTCTTTCAGCTTCTTACACTAGGGAGACAATAAACAATTGAGAGGAAGGAAAGGCAAAAAGATGGGGAAAATATCTAGGGGAAAAGCCTATAACTATATACACAGGATAGCTAAGATAATTATACTACTAATTTCTATTAGTATTTTAAATATAGAAGTTAATGCTTAAAATTCTTATTTTGACCAATTTTATATGCTAGTAGCTACAGTCTGAACAACTGTACTGAAAACAGTAATGTGCCCCATAACAACCACTAATGAATATTTTTCATCTTTTTAAAAAATGTGCATCATTTTGAATGCCTCATCTATTATTTTTATATGCTATTTAAAATAAATTTTTTAAAAAAGGACAAAAAATTCAAGGTTTATAGAAAGAAACAGTTAATGTTTTGACTGTTTGATCAAACTTACATGCCTATATCTGGTAGTCTGAGGAACAAATTTAGTAACAATATGTAATACAACAACCATAAAAAAAGAGTTGAGTTCAACTTTTTGTCCTGATAAAAACTCAAAAGAATTTATTGTTTTTATTTAAGCACATTTTGTATCACCTATCAATTATATACATTGTAATGAGTTGTTATACCTCACCCATAGGACACATCTTCAGAGCCCCTATATTTGTTGTGATAGTTTGCACAAAGAAAGTCTACCTTAGCATTCTGCACTGAAAGTCACAGATACTTATTTTTCTAATAGGACACTGTTTATTTCATTACTTCACATTTTCCTAACTTCCAGTGATCGTATTATGTCTAGGTTACATGGGGGAAGAATGTAATTCTGAGGAGAATGCCAAGTGATGCTACCATAAGAAATGGGGCCCAACATCTGGCTTTGTGATCCTAGTTGCATCCAGCCGTCAGGTAGCTGGTGGAGGAAATCTGAGATCTGCCAGGCCTTTCCCATAATATCGGACTTGAGGGAAGAAGAGACAGGCTCCGAGGATCTGATGCTTGCAACCAACTTCCAGAGTCCCAGTTGATGTGTTGTAGGCACTCAGCTGAAGTTAAGCTACTGCTTTACAGGACAAAAAGTACAGCTGTGGGTGTTTAGGCAAAAACAGGAAATTTGTAGAGTCTCAAACTACTGTCCCCATATTTAGTAGTTATAATGGGAGAGCAGTGAGTCTAAAGTGGTAGACATGACCTTAGCCAAGTGCTCAAGAATGGCATGGTCCCCTGAAAAGGACTCATTACCCCATGGTTTCCTTTCCTTTAGTGCATAATCCCAGTCTTCCTTGTTGCTGTATTCACTAAGCTCATAGCCTTAAAACTTTGAGAACTGAAGTTGCCAACCAAAGGATGAGATTAGAAGAGTTTTATTAGAATTTAGGAAAAGAAGAGTAGCTCCTGGATTTCCAGGAAGGATGTCCTGAATCAGTGGCCACTGAAGCTATTTGTCCTTGGGTACTTTGTAGAGCAAAATAATCACAAATGCAGGTCCAAGTGCAATCAAGGTATAGGATTATGAGTATAGTTGCTTAGCTAAAAGACGTGTAGCAAGAATATTAGGCTTGATTAATTTCTAACATAGAAATAGAAAAGGCATTCCCAAAAGGGTTGGGAGTGTGGCCCCAGGTATTCCAGCCCTCCAGCTGTACATCTGATGTCTCTCTGGGTCCACGGAACCTGAGATTACAGTACAGTCTCAAGCTGCTGTTTATTGCTAGGGAAGTTTGCAGGGCTGGCTGTTCTAGTTCTATCTCGGGGCCTGGCTCTGTTTGGATTCATCTCTAGTTGCAATTTTGATGTTTCTCAGCTTTTGTACTGACTTCCCTGAAGGCTCAGCCCTCTCTGGCTGCCTATTAGTGACTATCTAGCTTAGCTATTATATAGTGATAAGGATGGTAAGCTGCTAGTTAGACATTAGTGGGCCTAAGGGACAAGGAGCCCAAACATACATACATCTCCATTGAAGTAGAGAAAGATTTCAATGATTTAAAATCATTCATTTGCTCTTGGATCTAAAATGGCTACACAGAGCATAGCTACACCTTACATGTTGTGTATATTCCCTCTGACACCTGGCCACTGGCCATCTAGCCTCAGAACAAGGCACACAGCATGCCTGGGTGTTACAGCTTGAAGCTCAGTGATATCAGGAAGACCCTCCAGCCTTGGGCTGGGACCTGGTTTATATGAAGAACTTACATTTTGTAAGTTTCTTATATGATTAAAATCCCCAAGCAATCTGACCATCAGAAGAGGACAGGAAGACATTTTGCAATTACAAAGTAGCCGGCAAGCATCATCGTTATCCTAGTTCTCTGAACCCCAGGAGTAACTTTTGTGCATAAAAAGTGTATGAAAGTGTTCTCAGGCTCACACTTAGTGCAGAGTCCCTCAAGGCACTGCCTGCCCTTCACTCAGAGACGGAGTTTCCCTTTACATTCCAACCTGTACTTCTTCATGGCCAGTGTGCCTTGACATCAAGGGCAGAAAGAGCCAGGGACAAAGGGAAGGGGCTTGCTCCTCACTGCGCTGGATCCCGGCTTCTTGGTAACAGGACATAAACTCAAATTGAGGTGTACATCCTATAGAAAGCTGACAAAGTGGCAAAGGCCACCAGGCCATCACAGGTTGGAGGAGTCTAAGGAAACACGACAGCTAAATGCCGTGCTGGATCTGGGGACAGAATAAAAGCATTAGCTGCAAACCTGGTTTGTGACTAAGTTCTGAGCTTTGGTTAAGGTACTGTGCAAAATTCATTTTTTAATTTTGATAAGTGCTTCATGGCATGTAAGATGCTAACAGATAAAGTAGGGTGAAGGGTCTCCGGGAACTCTCTGTACTATTTAGGGCTTCTTCTTTTAGCTTAAAAAACTCCATATTTTTTTCATAAAGATATTGCTCTAATTCAAAGTGACCAAATATAGCCCCAAAATTATGTCAGTATTTCTGGGAGCAAGCAAATAAAAAGACACCGTACCATAAGAAATAAAATCACCACCTGCAGAAAGATGCTGTCCAGAGGTTTTAATGAGTATTAGGTAGGCTTTGAGCTCTCAATGTTGGGAAGAAGCCAATAAATAATCCTGAATACTAAGGAGAGTATCAGTATGTGTTTATGCTTGATCTTGTCTCCATCTTCCACACATTAGAAGTAATAAAGATGTGCAGGTTGAAGCCAGCTATGCTCTTAATTTGCCATTCCCATTTTGTGTATTGCTCTGTAACACAAAAGCTTGGCTTTCCCTTTAATTCACTAGCAAGAAGCAAACTGAAGTAATGGTGAGTCAAGCTACTGTTATTATGTAAAGTTATTTTCCTGGATATGTACTTTGAGTAAATGATTCCTATTAATATGCAGATTTGCTAAGGATTACCAGAAAGTCTCTCAAAATCATCATCAGAAGACTGTCTTTCTAAAGAATGCTTTTCTCTCTGATTTGGGCATAGATTCAGTCTATAAATCTCTCCCTTCTCCTCAGGGACAATTCAGGACTCCTCCGTGACCAGGATGGGAAAACAGGGAGCCCTTATTCAAAAAGAGTCTGAACTAAACTGAAAATGCAAACCCCAGTTTCCTCTCTCTCATTCTGCTGATTTTAAGTTGTATTATAATCAGCATAGGGAGAAAGTTCAGGGGCAGAGGGCGTAAGACAAGAATAAATGGTGGATTTTATGTAATTTTTTATTTAACTGCACTAAGTACATACTTTAGCCTAATGAGTAGGAGGAGGCACAAAGCCTCAGCAGTCAGATGCTTGGGCTTAAATTCTTTCTCCACTGCTGTTTAGCATTGGGTAAGTTCCATAAACTCTTTAAGCCATATTCTCCCCTGCTCTGGTGTAAAACAAGAATAATAGTTATGTTTGCCATCGGGGTTTTTGTTAAGATTAAATGAGCAGCAAAGCCATAGAGGAGCTAACTCATTACAGGATAACTACTGGAAGCTAGAAATGTTTCTATTTTATTGAAAAATGTGGGAGATCTTTCCCAAGTATCTGTGGGTATCAGTTTCAAGGACTGGCAGTGTTATCAAAAGCCACAGATGCTTGATGTTCCTTATATAAAATGGCATAGTGTTTGCACAGAACCTAGGACCTTGTATATATTTTAATCACCACTAAGTTACTCGTGTTGTGCTATCTAATTCAATGGAAATGCTATAGGGGCTGGGAATTTGGCTCAGTGATGGAACGCTTGCCTAGCAAGCTGGGAGCCCTGAGATGGGTCCTTGGCACCAAAATCAAAAAATAAACCTCTCCTAAAAAACAATTCAACCAAAAAATACAATAAAAAACAATGTAAATGTTATGTAAATACTTGTTACATTGCATTATTTGGGTAATAATGTCTAGAAAAAGTCTGCGCATGTTTAGCATTATACAATGTTTTCTACTACTGTATATTTGATCTGTGATTGGCTGAATTCTCAGATGTGAAACTTTCAGATATAGAGGATGAGGTATCAATCTTCTGGATAGGGTCAGTATCTTCAGCAAGCTTATTTATAGCAGGGAAAATAGAAGCAATCCCAGTGTTCATCAAAAGGAAAATGATGAACTGATGCTCCACCTACTCTGTGAAATATTATGTACTCATTAAAACAAGTACTCTAAAAAGATTAGTAAATAGAGCAATGGTTGAGAGAGAAGTATGTCACATACTTGTATGTGCATTAGGGCAATAAAAATGAAAGTGTCTACAGGCAAGGAACTACAAAGGAACATGGAAACATCAAGAGAGTACGACTGGGCTGTGATAGAAGCAAAGCTTGAGTCACTGTGGGCAATGGGTGCCCCTTGAGACCATGACGCTAAGTGAGATAAGTCAGACATGAAAGCCTAAACATCTCATGATTTCTTTTACATGAGAAACACAAAGTATAAATCAGTTAAAGAGCAAAACAAAAGATAGGTAATAGGAAGTAGGGAAATAGATCTTCCTCAAATGGGGAGGGGATCGAGAAATGCTGGGAGGGGAAAGCAAGGAGATGCACAAAGCAATGAGGAGGTGCCGTGTGTGAGCGCCAGCTGCACACAAGGAATGCATGCTTCACCCACTGCGAACATGGACTAATAAAAAAGAAATCATTTTTGTTAAAAAAAAAAAATTGTATTTGGGCTGTGCCATTCAGGGGGATTTCTTGTCTCTGTTTTCCAGCTTTTCAATAATGGTTTTTTAGCCTCCACTCAAAGGACAACATTGTAAGGAAAGAATGACAGAAGGTGGTGTATTTTGTGGCTGCTTACATCAAACGACACTAACTTTTCTAACTTCCTACCTCTCCGCCCTGCTCATTCTTCACCACTGTGCTGTTTCCTCAGAACATATCAGAGGTGCTCTGCAGATGTGGCTGCTGGGATAAGAGAATGCATGGAAAACACAAGGGATGCTAGGGGTTTGGCCTTGGAGGAGAGCACCCCACTAGTGTGGTGAAAGGAGCTTAGAAGTATCCTTTTCTCATCTATGTCTGCATCTTTGCCCAAACTGGTCTTAATTAAGCCCTTCAGGAAATCCAGAGTCCGGATGTCCTGCCTCTGGGTTTACCCACGGGGTTGGGACCTGCACATGCACCAGCATAAGGCTAACTTCCAGCATTCCATAGAGCGTGTCAGGCACAATTCACCCATTACCTCCCTCCCCAGAATTCTCAGTCTAACACCACAGACTGGGTAACTTGTGATGAACAGAAATGTATTTGGTTTATGGTTCTGGAGGCTGGGAAGACCAAGGTCAAGGGGCTTCTTATGGTGCCATAACACAGTGAAAGGAGTTACATGATGACAGCAAGGAGAGGCACAAGTTTTCCTGTATAATAAACTCACTGCTGTGATAATTAACCCAGCTCTGCCATCAGGAAATTAATCCATGACCTGATCACCACTTAAAGTTCCTATCCTTCAGTACTGCTGCTTGGGAGAGTAAGTTTCCAACAATGTATTTGAGGGGATTCATGTGAAAGTAGCATTGGGCTACTAGGAGATTGGTATTCAAGGAAATGAAAAGGAAAGAAATCTTGTCTTGTGCAAGAGAGCTGATGTTCTAACTGCAGGTTTCAGAAATACAAGATTGCCCAGTAAGCAGAATCTATGAGCAGATGATGTTCTTGAAGGCTGCATTCAATTCCTTTGAGTCATAGCTCATGGTGCTACTGGCAAGTGGTGTAGCCTCTTAGAGGAGGGCCTATTATAAGAAGAATTGGTCATTGTGGGCGTGACTCTGAACCGGATATTGAGGCTCCGCCCATTTCTGTTTCTCTTTGTTTTCTGGCCACTAGGAGGTGCACAGTCCATCTCTACCAAGCTCCCCTGCCATTGATGTACTACACTGTGACAGTCTCAAAGCAGCAGGGATGAGTGCCTATGGACTGAAACTTCTGAACCAAAATAAATCTTTCCCTTTTTGCAAGTAATTATCTCAGGCATTTGTCATAGTAATGAGAAGCTGACTGACACCCTGTAATCCCAAAATCACAAGTTCCAACAAAGAAAGTAATAGATACAATATGTTTACAGTTGATATCAACTCAGAGCCTCAAATCAGATACTATCTGTGTTGTTCCTGGATGCATAGAAAAGTATTAAGAGATTTATCTATGTATTTAAGCAGGATGGTTTGGACAACTGTACTGTGGATTTCTGCTGTTCTATGGAAAGGAGTAGTTAATCCTTAATTTGTTTTATCCTCTTTTTTCAATTCTTTTTCCTTTTTCTCTCTTCTTACTTTCTTATATATATTTTTTCTTCTTTTTGTTTATTCTAATTTTGCATGTATATGGCTGGTACTATGAACAACTAATTTGAAGACAACACTGCAATACAACAAGGACTGTGAAATTCCTATTATTTTGTTTAATGAAATTCTGTATCATTTTTAGTTTTTCTGTTTTAATACTACTGTGTACTCTCCATAAAAAATGAATAAAACAATAAAACTGAGGAAGAGAACTATCTGTTAACAAACATATGGAACTCCAGGAAGGAATAGAGAGGGATGGGGCAGGGAGGTGACAGCAGGGCCTTTCTTCTACTGGACTCTTGGGGCCATGTAAGATGTTGCCCACACATGTTTTGTACTACAACCATATGACTAGGTGTGGTGGAGTGTGCCTGTAATCCCAGTGCTTGAAAGGCTGAAAACAGAAGAAACACTATGAGCCCAATCTGTGTAGTGAGACCCTGTAAACCCTGTACTAACTACATAAAAAAAAAAAGATGCAGAAAGAAACTGGTACAGTGTTGCATGGCCTATAATCTCAGCATAGTGGTAGGCTGAGGCAAGAAGACCTCAAGTTCAAACCTTGTCTGAGTAATTTATCAATTTACTTTTGTCTCAAAGTAAATATAAAAAGGGCTGGGAATATAGCTCAGTGCAGGGCGCTGGGTTCAATCCCCAGTACTGAAAGTGAGAGAGAGATCATCGGGTTGGGGGAAGGAGTAGAGAATGGCTTTTTGGTGAAAAAGGCACTCTTTTGCTGATGAAGTTGCCTCCATTCCAAGATGTTGTGTCCAAATAGTCAGAGTCCCATAACTGTAAAATAGTGCATTCCCTTTGTCTCCCATAGTTCTACACATGAGCCTCCTTAGAGCTGAGTGTGAAATTGTCCAGGAACTCAGCCATTCTCAGAAGCCTCAGTGGCAAGGCTTCTCTTGCATTCGTTTCCCACCTGTTGAAAACCAACACAATGGAACCACTTTGCGTGGATTCACCCGGGGTTTCCCCTAACGTTCCATCCATCGTGTGCCCCCAGTACCCAGTGTCGCTTGGCTGAGAGCACAGGCGAGACTGAGAAGGTGAAATTATATTTTATGTTATTTTATTTTATTTTATTTTTAAAAGCCTACAGCACCCGATATTCCCAGGCAGTCTCCCATCCAAGTCCTAACCAGACCCTGCTTAACTTCTGAGATCAGATGAGATTGAGCACATTCAGGGTGGTATGGCTGTAGATGAGAAGGTGAAATTAAATGACCTCAGTCAGCATTTATTTATTTATTTATAATATTTATAAATATTTATTTATAATTTTTTATCTGATAAATAAATAGGCAAGGAAGGAAGAGCACACTGACAATCGACTTGAGTTTTCTGTGGTTCTAAATTACCCAAATCTCTCCTGTAGAGGAGGCAACTGACATGGGACTGCCTGTTACATCCGGGCAGGATGTCCACCGCAAAAGCGCTCTGAGCCAATCCAACCTGAACCCTGCTTACCTACCCTGTATCCTGCATGGGGCTGAATCCCCCTTGGTTCACAGGAAGCCACTATACAAGCTAATAAGCACCCTCATTAAACCCACAGTTCACAACTAGGCTTTATAGGCTACTAAACTGTAAAAATAAAAATAAAAATAAACTAAAAAAAAAATCACACACTGAGGAGATTGTATCTGAAGACAGGAGATGGAGCGGATCTGTAGATGTGCAGTTTTGGTGGCTGCAGCAAGTTCTTGGTCACATCCACACAGGCCCATGCAATGGAGCTCAGAAACCTTCCCCACAAGGTGGGCTGATTTCTGAATGTGGTCCCAGGAGCAGAGTCTGTTCTCCTGGAACTCATTCTCCAAGAAAACTTTCCCAGTCCTAGAGGCTTGTAAGTTCCCTGTCACCTCATCCTACCGGAGGGACAGAGCTTGCTCCCTACGCATCGCATTGCGAGCTCAAGGGGGGCAGGCTGCCCACGGGTGCATGTGTGCGGAGAAGGCAGTCTGTAATGTAAAGAGGCTGAATTGTTTGTTTAACAGTCAAGTGACAAATTATTTAATTAGCACATATGCCATTTGTCTCCGCAGCTGTGATCATCAGTACTAATTACAAAGCGGTCTTAATTTAGTGTAGATATATTGCTCCGAGATGCTAATGCGATCATTACAAGCAGCCATTGTGCCCCTGAACAGGGTGTCTGAAAAGAAAAGCAATTCTCCCACAAGGGGAAACCACACTTCTTGTCGCCGCCAGTATATGCAGCCCAGAAGGGGAGCATGCTAAGGAAGGGTGCTTCTCTGAAACTGTCCCTCAGAGTGTACCCACGTTGGCACAGGGCAGCTCTGGGCTTTATGTCTGATCCTGAACCCTCACCTCCACCTGGCAGACCTCTGAACAGCCTGACCATGAGTCACGGCCTTGCTGCCCACATACAAAGGGACACTCATTCCTTTATCTAGACCCTCAGTCAGATATGCTTCCTAGACCCACAAATGGGGAATTCCTAGCAGTGCACCCACCTCTGGACAAAGCCCAGAGGTTTTGGCAGCTCATTCATAAGCACTGGTGAGCAGAAACAGCAGTCCAGTATTCCTGGGAACAGAAGCAGAGGTACCACCCAGGGACTTGGCAGGCTGGTGGTGGGAGGTGCGGTGAATGCACTGCTGGACTGCACAGCAGATGGCCTTGCCTCCAGAGCTCCCGTCAAACATCCTATTTGCCCCTAGAAAAAGCAATGGGTGCTGGGCCAGAGAGTTCTAAAGACATGGTCTAAATAAAATCATGGAAAACCACCTAGAGGAAGACCCTGGGGACAGGAGGTAGTGGCTTTGAATCCTGTCTGTAATCACTGGTAATGCCTCCTGATTTGAACTGGAAAGCCAGAGGGAACCTCTTCACCAGCAAGGCCAAGTAATCTTCTAGAAAACAGCCATCCACCTACATAGATCTTCTCAGGACCCAGGGCTGAAGGCAGGTGGAACTGGAGAGGAAGATGGGCAGCCAGGAGACATGCTGAGTGGGGGCGTGGGTGCCACATAACATCCGGGACACCCAGCACAGACACTTCTTTGTAGTCCTTGTTTTTCTGAAATTCAAATTGTAGCTGGGCTTCCTGTGTGTTTATTTGTTAAACTCGGAATCTCTGGGATAAGGGGGCAATGGTAAAGAGGACAAAGGATAACACAACTCTTTCCTGTCTGGGGTGCAGACTCAGGGTGTAAACCAAATACCTTCCCTGAGTCCAGCCACAAACCCCGGGAGACCTGTGGCTACTTGGCAGCTGCGCGGCAGGTGAAAACACACAGCACTCAGTGTGTGAGTGTGTGTTTCCTTTTCCCTCCAGCTCCAGAAAATGCCTGCTCTGAGAGCTGGGCCTCTTCTCCCTGGGGCTGTCAGGACCCTGCCTTCCCAGCCACTCCTTGGGATAAAAGATTTTATTAAATCAGGCAAATGTCAGTGTCAGCCCACTGTCCAGTTGTAAGTTAACCAGGCTGCAGAGGGGGGAGACAGATAAAAGTCCCCTTGTGGTGGCATCAGTGTGAAAAGGGTCTGGGGGATGGGGGGACAGTAGCCTGGTCCTGGCCCTCATTTTCCGGTGGCCACTAGTCAGAACTGTCAGCTGTGCTTGTCTTCCAGACAGCAAATTAAAAACAGCAAATGTAGCTCTGTTCTTTATTCTCCTGCCCCCTCCTCCTCAGCCCCCTTTTTTGCTTTCTTGTTTCTCTCTCTCTCTCTCTCTCTCTCTCTCTCTCTCTCTCTTTTGTCAATGTGGAATACGAGGCCACTGCCAAAAACATATCCCACACAATCAAACATCAGATGGTGACTCCTTTCCCACAGCTTGTGTGAGTGAAAACAGTGAAATTATACCCATGTTTCTGCGGCGAGTCCCTGGCATTCTAGCGGAGGCCAGGCCGGAGCTGGCTCTTGTTCGCCTACTTTTTGTTCGTGGGTCCACAGTGTTTTTAGTGCTGGACACCATTCAGCCGGCATTCAGCATTGTATGTCACTTCGCATATGGTTCATCCGCTCCAAATGTGTGCATGTACCCAGAAAATGCAGCCTTTCATTATGTATTCTCTATGTAACAGAAAAGATTAAGATATAAGCCCAGTGAATGCGGGAGGAATTAGTTGGACAGATGAATAAGGGAAAAATGAATCTAGAATGATGTGGATTTGGTCTAATGATTGTGGGAGGGCGGTAAGAACTTGCTGGTAGGTTTCAGCCCTTTTAATCCGAGGCTGTGTGTGTATTTTGGCAGGAGAAATACTCCTTCCTAACTCCATCTCGAAGGGTACAGTCAAAGACATAAGCTTGTGTGTGTGTACGTGCGCACGCACACACATACACACACACTTATACAGACAGCCTCCAAAGAAAAATTTCCTCCAGCCAAGATACCTTGCCTAAAGGCCTTCGAACTCTCTGCAGAACTTGAGAGCACCTAACATTTCAAAGTTTAGCTTTTAAAATAAAATGAAATATAAGCAGAAAGTTATGATGCTTTGCTTTTATATGTATTTTAGTTTATTTGTCCTTACTTACATAAAGGATCCAGACTGAGAAGAGAACTCTACAATGGACTTGAGTTTGAACAATGACAAAAGCTAAAATGTCCTTAGGTATTTCTTTTTTAAAAAATTTATTAGTATGTGTTTGTGACATACAGTGAAGACCATCATGAGATGCTGGCACATATGCATATCTCATCTTGAGCTTTTTTATATCCCCTTAGATGCATTGGCCCCATAACTAGGAGAAAGAAAAAAATAAAGTATGCATTCAGTATATCCTTTGGGACTAAAACCATAGTTAATTATAAATGTTAGTAGGCACAGCTGAGTTTTTAACCAGCATTTGTAGAAGGGCTATGCATTTAGTAGCGTTTGTTTTATGGATTCAAATAGGAGGTCAGAACAGAGAAAATTCAGATTTAGGATCAATTACTTCCTACAACAGTTTCTAGAGGAATATTTTTTTTCCAAACAATTTTGATTGAAAATGAAGATTTGCATCACAGTAAAGATATTTCAAAAGTATAAACACAAAAGCCTGAAACTTCAGAGACCTCGTGGTCAGATGTGTTGGTTTCTAGAACACCATAAAGCTTTGGGAAGGGATGGTCTCAGATTCGAACCAGAGGAGGGTCCATTCCCTGTTCATTTTGTTATTCCACAGGGTAGGCTCCTTTGTTGACTCATATGACTATTTAATATGAGGGGAGGAGTTAGGGACACTTCTGCCCAGCAGGGAACTGTTTACATAATCTAACTCAGAGATATATTCAGTGGGCAGACAGGAGTATACTAAACTATCCGATTAATTCACATAAAAATAAGCCATTTAGAGATTAACAAAATTAGACAATAACTAAATCCTAGCATTGTTGCATGTTCTATCTATTTTAGTATTCCTTTGCATAAGTGAGGTACAAAACTTTGATGCACTTCTTTGTTGGAATAAAAAGCATACATATTATGAAGCTATACCCTATCAATGAACAGTGGCATTCTTTTTCTCTCTGAATTGAAATGAATTCTTTTGCATTTCACCCATGAAGTGATCAATATTTAATGATTTCACTATAGAAATTTTATTTATTCCTGTAGAAATGTTAAGTTTAAATATTTCTTTAAAAATAATATTTTTTTGGCAGAGGGCATAGAAATAGGGCCTCTCATGTTAATTATATTCTAATACAGAGCTACATACGCTACCTCTAAAAGTTCTTTTCCATAACTCAGAATGCAAGACTATTCACATTTCCCCCATTCCTACAATCTTCTTACACACGTGACAATTACTGTACA
>NDGM011117810.1:0-11629 GCA_002564305.1 Octomys mimax
GTGTGTGGCCAGCTCAGCCCACCAGGGGGCAGGGCTAGCTGGCATGTGGTGCTGGGGGATCGATCCATGGTCCCTGTGCTTTGCCAAGCTTGTTCTAAGTAGATGCTTTAGGCCACTGAGCCATCTCACCAGCCCCTGTAATTATTATTTTCAATAAAGTTAATAATGCGTTAAAAATTTATCCATGTATAGCATGTGTCAGGATTTCTTTCTTTCTTTCTTTCTTTTTTCTTTTTATCCTTTTTTGAGACAGGGTCTTGCTATGTAGTTCAGGCAACCTTTGAACTCATGTAGCCCAGGCTGGCCTTGAACTTGCAGGGATTCTCCTGCCTTAGCCTCCAGAGTGACATGAGCCACCATACCCAGTCTTTCTTTCCTTTTAAGGCTAAGTAATGTTTTAGTCTATGTATGTCCCAAATTTTATCTGCTCATCGGCCAATGGATGCCTGTGTTGTTTCTAGCCATTATGTATCATGAATAAGATATATAAATATCAATTCAAGACACTTTTAATTTGGGGTGTTTTTGTTTCTTTGTTTTGATATAAACCCAGGAATGAAATTATTGGATCATGAGTAATCTTATTTTTAATATTTTAAGGAACTGCCACAGTATTTTCCATAGTGGCTGCATTATTTTACATTTGAATCGACGAGGTTACCGGTTTCTCACTGCTCCACATCTTTGCTAACACTTGCTACTTTTTTTTTTTTTTAAATAATAACCATCCTGATGGGTATCAAGTGGTATCTCATTGTAGTTTCATTTATATTCACCTAATTATTCATGATCATGAGCAGTTTTTCTTAGGCTTGTTGGCCATTTGTGAATCATCTTTTAAGAAAAAGGTATTTAATCCTTTGCCCATTTTTATTTGAGGTTGTTGGGCCTTGTTGTTGAGTTGTAGGAAGTCTTTGTATAGTTTAGATATTGGTTCCTTATCAGATATGTGACTCGCAAATATTTTCTCCAGTTTTGTACTTTCTTTCTCTTTCCTTTGGTGGACAGAAAGTTTTAATTTTTGTTAAAATTACTCCAATTACGCCATTCTCCCTTGTCCTGCCTATACTTCCAATGTCATAACCAAGAAATCATTGCCAAATCCAGTGTCATCTTTGCATTAATCTGTTTTCTGTTATTTTAACAAAATAACTGAAGGTGGGTGACTCTGTAATGATGGGAGATTATGTAATGCACTGTTCTAGAGGTCCAGGGTCATGGCCTGGCACCGGCCAGCTCTGAAGAGATCTTTCTGATGGATGGCATCACAGTGGCAGGAGCAACGTGACAGGAAGTGGTCACAAAACATGACCGGGAGCCACACTGGCTGGGGTTTCACCAGAACCAATTAGCCCCTTTCAAGTCATGTGCTAGTGACCTAATGGTCTTTCCCTAGGCTCTACCTCAGAAAAGTCCCACAACTTCAGCATCACCACACTGAGGGCCACGCCCCCAACACATGAACATTTGGGGGACAAACCACATCTAAGCCATAGCAGTGTCGATCACTTATGTGCTTATTCTTGTATGTGTCACATAATAAACACTGTAAACTGAATTGTGTTGCCCCTAACCCACATATTGAAGTCCAACTCTCCATGTGACTAGATTTGGGTATATAAAAACTGAAAGGAGATCATCAAGGTTAAAGCAAGTCATAACTATGGGATATTATTATGGGATAGGACTGGTGTCCTGTAGGATAGGATAGGACTGATGTCTTTATAAGAAAAGGAGAAGACAGCAAAAACCCCCTACCCCACCCCACTGTGTGCATACTGAGAAGACAGGCTCTGCAGCGTGCTCTGAAGATGCCCCTGAGTTCATGCGCTGGAAACTTATTCTCCCTTGTAGGTATTGGATGGTACAAACTTGAAGTTTTTTTTTAAATTTATGTATTTAGTACAGGATCTACATGGTCTCACTACACAGATTGGACTTGTAGTGATCCTTCCTGTTTCTAAGCTTCCCAAGCGCTGGGATTACTGGCGCGCACCCCCATGCCCAGTCTCATTCACCTTCTCAGCATGCCCCAGGGGTGGGGCTGCAGGGCAGGCCAAGGATCAAACTCCTGGCCCCTAAGTCTGCCTAAGCAGGCACTTTAATCCACTGAGCTATCTGACCAGCCCTTAAAAAGTGTTAGGTTTTGAGGGCTCTACCTTCACTCATGGATTAATGCTGAAATTGAGGAAATGAATCATTTAGCATGGAGGCTAAATGATAAAAAAGTGAGCTTGGGTCTTCTTCTTGTCTGTCCTACATGGTTGATTACCCTTCCTCTTTGATGCAAGAAGTTCCTCATAGCACACAGAACCTTGATCTTGATCTTTCCATCAGAGTGACGAGTCAATTAATTTTTCTTTACGGCTACCCAGACTGTGGTGTTCTATTTTAACACCACAAAACTAAGACACCTTGTAAGGACGCAATAAAAAGAGGTGGCCATTTGCAAGCCAGAGAGTCTTCCTCATAGACTCTATTGGTACCTTGATCTTAGACCTATAGCATCCAGAACTGTGAGAAAATAAAAATCTATGCAGAAGCCATACGATCTGGTATTTCATTCTGACTGTTCTGGGCAGACCAGTGCAACCATGCCCAACGTCATTCTTTTGGATGTGGATGTCTAGGCGCGAAGACTGTCCTCTCCCATTGAGTAGGCTTAGCATCCCATTGAACATCGTTTGTCCAACTGTGTGAAGTTCTATTTTACACAGACGTATTCTATTGTATTTTACACAGATGTATTCTATTCCACTGGTTTATTAGCCTACTTTTACGCAAGTTTCTTAGTTTTTCTATATCGCATATTGTTATCTTCAGAGAAGTTGTTCACATTACCAGATATAAGCATAAACACCAGTCAGAAATATGGAGCACTTGGTGTGTTTGCATGTCATCCTTGCACAGGAACCATGATAATTTCTGTATCATTCCAATTTTAGTACATGTGCTGCCAAAACAAGCACAGCACGTCAATTTTGAATACTGTGCTTTGAAACAAGTTTTAACATCAGGAAGTGTGAGGCCTCCAATCATGGTCTGATTCAGGACTTTTTGATAACCCTAAGTCTGGAGGCTGGGGATATAGCTCAGCAGCACAGTGCCTGCCTGACAAGCACAAAGTCCTGAGTTCGATTCCTGGTACCAAAACAACAACAAGCCCAAACAGAATTTTGGGATGAAGTTTTCATTTCTGCAAAAAATGTTTTGGAGATCTTGATAGGCATTGCATTAACTCTATAGATTGCTTTGGGTAGTACGGAGAGCTTAACAAGATGAAGTCCTCCAATTTGTGAGCAAGGGATGTAGTTCCATTTTTTTATGTCTTCTTTGATTTTTGCATGTCTCTTTACTCCTTGATTAAGTTTATTGTATTGTTTAAGAATTATTTTCTTAATTTCCTTGTCCATTGTTACTGTATAGCACACTGATTTATTTTCTCTTTTGAGACAAAGTCTTAGTATAGTTTTTTAGGCTAGCCTTAAACTCACTCTGCACCTCCAAATTTGCAACAATTGTGCTGTCACATCCTCCTGAGTTTTGGTATTACAGACGTGGCCCAACACCCTCTGCTGTGTGTTGATTTTGTATTCTTTGGTTTTGTTAATTTCATTTCTTTCTTCTAGCAGTTTTGGGTGTGTAGACTCTGTAGGGTATTCTATATGTAAATCATGTTGCTTTGCACAGAGATAGTTTTGCTTTTTCCTATCCAATTTGGAGCCTTCCTTTCCTTTGCTTGCATGATTGTTCTGGGCAAGAAGGCCAGTACTCTGTTAGAAGTAGCAAAAGTGAGTGAGTGTATTTTCTTCTCTTGCTCCTGATCTACAAGATAGAGCTCACAGTGTTCTACCATTAAGTATGATATTCACAGTGGTATTTTCATATGTGATCTCTATTAGTTTGCATTTTTCTTTGTTTCTAGTTTGAGAGTGTGTGTGTATGTGTGTGTATGTGCATGTGTGTGTGTGTGTTTTAACCATAAAGGTTTTAATTCTGTTAAATGCTTTTTTTTTTTGGCTTACTCAGGCTGCCTTAAGGGCAGGTCTGGTAATGCATGTGGAGGTGGGGAACTGAACCTTGGTATCCTGTGCCTGACTGCCCTTGCGTGAGCAGGCGCTTAAGCAACTGAGCTAACTGACAGGGCCCCTGTGTTCAATGATTTTCCTGCATCAGTGGATATGATCATGTGTATTTTCCCTCATTATATTAGTGTGGTATTGGATGATGGTTGACTTTTATTTTTATCTTTTCTTTAAAGGGTGCTGGAAATGAAACCCAGGTCCTCATGTATGCTAGGCAAACAGTCTTCCACTGAACCATACCTAGTTCAGGCTGGTCTTGAGCTCCTTATGTAAAACCCAGGTTGGGCTTGAACTGATGCCCATCCTCCTGTCTCAGTCTCCTGAGTGCTAGGATTAAGGATTCGTACCCATGCCAGGCCCAGCCCTGATTTTTGTAAGTTCATCCCCTTCTTTTATCTCAGGACTAGGACACACTTAGTCACAGAGCATAATATGCCTTTATTTTTTCCTTTGACAAAAAAAAAATCACATAATCCAACGTGATTCCTCTTTTTACCTTGCTTTTTCAGTGAGCTCAACATAAATTTGTCTCTGCATTTGGTGACCAGCTCATCTCACTGCTTGGGCTGTCATTTCTCTTACAAGTGTGTTGCACATCTTCCATTGAAAGTTTCACTTTCAAAATTAAAAAAAAAACTTTGTTCTTGTTAAAGTCATTCAGCTTATTAATCAAGCTATTATAGTGTTGACAGTGATGCAACATATATCTTTTCTTATAGGTCAAAGAGCCTCTGGCATTAGTATTTTCTAAAGTTAACTGAATAAATTAATAAAACAATGCCTTGTTTTTAAGTTAGGAGAAAGATATTAGTCATGCTTTGAATGAGCTAATATTTTTAATCAGATTTTATTGGCACATCTCAGATATACACAGTAATCAAATTCGTCATAGAGAACTTGTACCTGTACATGATATAACTTGTTTCTTTTGAGTGAGCTAATTTTTGAAATGAAACTTCAACTTTGCTTTTCACTGTTTCATTTCCACTTTGAGTGATACAGGAAAAAAAAAATCACATTACAGAAGAATGATGGAAGCCAATTTTATATGTCTATGTGTTTCTATTTTTCATTTGAATAACCTGATGATTACAACATTGTGAGGGATGAACTCCCCAATTAGGAAGCTGCCTCTTTAAAAAAAAGATCAGTGTAGCCTAAAAATGTAACTTCGTAGTAGAACCCTTGCCTAGCGTGCACCAGGATCTAGTTCAATCTCCAGTGCAGCAAAGTCAGTTTACGAAATTGGAGAAAATAATAGATATACACTTTAACTTAAGTACTCCACAGATGGTGTTCTTGCTTCTTAGAAAGTCAAGGGATGTTATAAAAATTCCCATTTCTAGTTATTCCAAGTTTAAGAAAAATAATACACCAAATTTGCTGGCTTATTATTTGGGGGTAATTTGTGTGAGTGTTTTTATATGTTTCGTTGGCTACTGCTTGTTTTGAGTAACTCATCTAGGTATTCCTCTATAAGTGGTGCACATTCCAATATACACTATAGTATATTTTAAAATATATTAAAATGTAGACAATATTTATATATAGTTATTATGAATTTAGTATGACAAAGACAAGGGAGGCACCCATTTTACTGATGATGATTGTCAAAGCTGAAAATTATTTTTTCCACAACACTAATCTAGCAACTCCAAGTAATCTTTTGGAGAGTTACTTTTGTTATAGGGCAATATTGTAAGAATGCATTGTGGGGATTGTAGAGACTGCATGCTAGGAAAAAATATAATTCAGGCTGGATTTATATGATATCAAAGCAATTGTTATTGCTATTTTTGTCTTTTTGAGACAGGGTCTCACTATGCAATTCAGGCTGGCCTTGAGCTCACGTTGTAACCCAGGCTGGTCTGGAACTCTAAGCAATCTTCCTGCCTCAGCTGCCTGAGCGCTGGGATTATAGGCTTGCACCACGATGCCCAGTACAAAGTAATTATTTATAAGTGCAAAATAGTATCAAGAACTTACAGTGACCTGTAGTGCTGCATGGTTGGAGCAGGGAGTTTCATTGCTTAAGTTTTGTGTACAAGGAAGCTTCTTCAGAGCTTTTCCTCCATAAGGCATTCATAGGTTGTTATGAACACCACTATTTTGAGAGCTAGACACTTTCAAGTTTAGAGGGAACTTGTAACACAAACCAATGTGCACATTTATTTGATTTAGTCTGTGCATTTGTTGGCCCACACAGAGCGTTTTTTTTTAAAAAAAAATTGAATTAGTTGATGACCTTTAAAATAGAAAGGTTTCATGCAAAACTGTTATTTCTAGCTTTTAGGGGAAGATCATTACGGACCTGGTAAGATGACCTGGGTTCCTCGGGGCAGCAGTTGTTGGGCTGAGTAGTAGCAGCCGTTTCAGCAGCATCTTGCTTTCTGCAATCCTCTTGGGTCTGCAACGCCGCTTCCCCGAGATCTGAGTGCTGTGTACATCCAGGCGGGGGACATCTCAGTTCCCTCAGGAACCACCTATAATTTTTTGCACTGTCCAGAAGAATGCAAGGTTCCCACCTCTAATCCCTGCACTCTGGGTAGCTGAGACAGGAGGATCCCAAGTTTGAGCCCCATTGAACTTAGCAAGGTCCTATCTCAAAATGTAAAAAAAACTTAGCAAGGCTCTGTCTCAAAATGTAAAAAATAGAAGGGCCAAAGATTTAGCTCAGTGTGAAGGCCCTGAGGTCTATCCCCAGTACTGGGTGGCGCAGGGGTGGGGGTAGGGGTGAAAAAGAAAAAGAGCCAGCCTTATTTGCCTGATTGTTTACTGGCTGTGCACCTGCTAACATCAGTCATGGTTTTTGGATTTTTCCCCCCTTGGAGGAACAGGAAGGAAAAGGTAAGACTATGGCTTTACATAAATAAAACACAAAAGGATTTCGACAATGTCTGCTTTAGACAATGCAGGCGTAAGGTTGCATCTTAAAAGAGAGTGTTATTAACACAAATACTATTTTTACTGAACAGTTAGCTCTAAACTCTTTTTCCCCTGTGAGGAAAATGGAAGAAAAGAGCACCCAAGAAACGCCCCCAGCTAAGCGCTCTGTGGAACAGAAGATGGACACAGGAGGGGAAGGGTCCAGGCAGCTATGGTGGCAGAATTCTTGATTCAGCATAAACAGAAATAGATATGGAAAATGAGGACCATACAGTGAGCTCTTTGTGTGTGCGTGTGCGTGTGTGTGCGTGTTTGTATGTGTGTATGATCCAGAGAAGTTCTTTTTGCACTTTCAGTTGATAACAAGTCAAAAAGGTAAAAATTGCAATGTGTGTGTGTGTGTATGTGTGTGTGTGTGTGTGTGATTGTGTTGTCTGTGAGAAACACACTGGCCTTCCAGGGGATATGCCCTAATCTCCAGCCCCATGCATGACCTCAGAAAACAGCTCACGGCTGGTGTAGCGCCACACACCTGCCATCTTGGCCCTGGGGAGGCTGAGGCAGGAGGATTGCTACTTTGAGGCTGGCCTGAGCTGTGCAGCAAAGTGTCTCAGACAAACAAACAGCCCATTTAAAGCTGTGCCGGCAGCATGTGTGCTGTTACCCTCTTTGGCCAAAGCAGCCAAACGGCCAAGTGCAGAGTGCGGCTAAAAGGGTGGTGCCCAGGGCAGCGTGGGGAGTTATAATGAGGTGTGATTTCTCTACCAAGGAAACTGTTCTGGGGCTGGTAAATAAAACCTGAGTCAACATCTGTTCTGGAAAAATATAGTCGTTTGTACTTATTAAAATTGGATTTTAATGTTTCTATCATTTTCATTAAACACTATCCTTTTGGATATTTATTCATTTATTGTGCCAAGGACTGAACCTGGGGCTTAGCTCTTGCTGAGCAGGCACTCTACCACTGAGCTCCTCTCTTGTGCCAAATATTTATTTATTTTAAAAATGTATTTAGTACAGGGTCTACAGGGTCTCGCTACACAGATTGGACTAGCAGTGATCCTCTTGTTTTCAGCCTCCCAAGCCCTGGGATTACAGGCGTGCACCACCACACCCAGTCTCAATCCCTGTCTCAGCATGCCCTGGGGGCGGGGCTGGCACAGCATCCTGGGGATTGAACTGAGTCCCTGCATTCTGCCTAAGCAGGTACGTTAGTCCACTGAGCTATCTGGCTGGGCCCAAAGACTTATTTTCAAAATGCAGGAAATATAAAAAGATTCTTAAAATTCAGTGCACACAATTGCAGAAATCTCTGCACACAGACCTCACGCCCAAGCAGTTCTGAGCCACGTGGACAGGTCTGCAGAGGACAGCAGCCTGGATAGAGCTGGAATCACTCTCCTGTTCTCCTCAAACAGTTTCCAGGGCTTTAAACTCCGAGTTGCTTTGTGAGTGTTGGAGAACTGGAGTTGGGGAACCACAGAGAGGTGTTAGAAAGAGAGGGAAGAGGTCGTCTCTATTCACTGAACAAGTCAGCAAGAAGGGACCAGCAGAGTCGCGAGGAGGAGGACCACAACAAAAGCTCTCCAGATGCAGGGGAGAGAGCACAGTGCGACCCTCTCCTGGCACTCCTGTGAAGCAGGCAAGGCTGCTGGTAACAGCACAGTAGGCTCACAATGCACTTAGGGGCCTGTGAAAACATTTTGATTGCTTTAACATCACATCAGAAGAAAAATAACTGAAGCTTTAGGCCAAGGAAACCCTGCATTATAGGTTTTCCTTCAATATTATTGAAGGTTTTCCTTCAATATATTGAAGGTTTTCCTTCAATATTATTCTTGTATTTGTCATTGTCATTGTCAGTGGAATCAGAAAGTATAATTTTTACTGTCATTTTTATAGGTAGGGCCTGTGAAGGGGGAGGCGCCAAGGGCCCTCCAAGTCCCAGCGCACCCTGGACGCAGAGCCCCCCCCAAGGCTCTCCAGATTTCTTCATGTGCCTTGCACACTTGGCCACCTGTGATGTTTCTATTCAAACTGTACAACTGGTGGCTCTGAGAATGGAAGGGAGGGAAAGGAGAGAAGAGCGGAGCCAGGGACTGTTTCCAGGAGACCCGATTCCATTCCAGCCCTGTTGGCACAAAACATGCTGCAAAAGGTGACAGATACGAAGCAGTGATCTACGTGGAGAAAATAGAGTAGAGATTTAAAATACAGGCACTCTGTGACTGGCTCTTTCACCAGCCATCAAGCTTTAACATCATGTTAAAGCAATGATCACGTGCCCAAATGAGTGGAGCTGCTCGACGTGGCCCCTTTCTTGTCATTGGGACAAAGCACCTGTCACCTGCAACTTAAAGGAGGAGAGATTTAACTTTGGCTCCCACTCTCGATCTGTGGTTGGCTGGCACAGAGGCAGAGGTGATGTGGCAGCAGGGCCTGGCAGAGGAAAGCCGCTCACAGGTGCCCTTGAAGTGGAGAAGAAGAAGGGAAGAGCCCAGGAGTGGGGGGATATGCACTTCTAGGCCACAACCCTGGGACCAGCCTCCTGGGACCAGCTCAGGGACCAGCCTCCTGGGACCAGCTCCACCTCCTCACAGCACAGGTAGCTGCTGACCCCATCAGCGGATGAGTCTGGGTAGCACTCCCACAAGCCAGTCACCTTTCGAAAGCCCCACTTCTGAGTACACAAGGGAATCTGAGGGAACATTCTAGATCTAATCCACAATCACCCCAGGAGGCATGAGCAAGAGAAAAGAACCAGAGCACATGTCCAGCTGTAGTCTAATTCTCCTGGTGTTCACCATCAGGTACAATATTCACATTTTAATTTATAGTATGATTATTCCATGATTCACCTCATGAAGACCTCTGAAAGCAGAGGTCTCAGAGAGCTGACTGTTCGTGGGCAATTTCACTTTCCTTTGGGATTTTATCCCATAAAGATGGGTAAGACTTGAGAAAAGCAAAGTCAGTGTAAGGACTGGGTAGAGAATGAAGGCCTTTAAACACATCTAACACAATACATTTAGCATTCAAAATTGCTTGTTGTTGAGTAGCTACTGTATCGAGAAAGATGCTACAATACAGTTCAGCAGTGAGGTAAGGCTAATAAATGCATGCTTTCTTCAAAAAGTCAGTTTTTCACATAAAGATTGCCTTTAAAAAATACACACGTGTGCAGTCTGTCTATGCAACATAACAACCTTTTCCTCTTATGCTCTTTCATCTGCCAATTAATTTTACTCTGAGCTATAGGCTCAATAAATAGCTCAGACGAGTCATTCAAACACAAAAAGACACGCTGTCGTGGGCGTTATTTTAAAAGTTTACTCCATTCTTCAGAAGTCTTTCTGTTTCTAGAAATGGCAATCTCGGCCTCCCCGATGGCCAGCCGAGGACAGCGACACTCGACACTGTCCCCACGAAGGAGAGCGGAGAGCACAGGGGCCCAAGGCTGGCTTCTGAGTGCCCGAGTCTAACTCCCCCGGTGTCCACCATCAAGTACCATATTCACATTTTAATTTGTACTATAATTACCCCGTGATTCACCTCGCGAAGACCTCGGAAAGCACAAACAAGAGCTCGCGTCTAACTAACAGGGCAGCATGTTCTCCTTGTTAGCTGCAGGAGAGGCTAATGTACAGGAAAAGGTGATGTAATGCTTGTCTCACTTTCATTATTCTCTCCCAAATGAATAACCTTCCGCACCGAGGATGAGCTCACTCACTATTAGTGGAACAACATCTGGGGCACGGGGGCCCCCAGCTGAACGTGCTTTTGCTTTGGGGCTATATTTAACCTGCAGAGACCCAACAATCATTACACGTAACACGCATGCAGCCAAGTCAGGTCATGAATATCTTTTTAAAGGGTAAGGAAATAGTCCTTAAAGTATTTTAGCATGCAAGACTTTTCCTTATGAAGCAAAGCCTTAGCCTATTCCAAAAGAAATCCAAGGCTATTATTAGAGTGGAATATTTAAGACATGTGACAGATGCCTTGGTCCTATTTGGCTGGGGCTGAGATATTTGCCATAGCTATCTAAGTTTAAATTTCAAATCACAGATAGGAATCTCTCTCCTTCAATTTCTCTACTCATTCTTAATTTCCAGGCAGCCTTGCCACGCTGACAATAGTGACTTTTGCAGCGTAATCTATCTAATAGATTTACAGTAAATGATGAATCATCCTGGTACTTAAATCTAATGAGTAATGCTGTAAGTCAATTTGGTTTTAAAAAATGCAACGCAGCTAAGGTCATCAGTTAAATGTGCTAATACAGAGTAATGTAGATGTTCAGACACTTGCACAGGTCACGACGCCAGGACACTCTGGAACCCGCTGTGTGCCCGGACCTTTAGGGGACCGCTCACTTAAAACCGTGACATTTAGAGAGGGAGGTAAGAATTTCATTCCTTCGGGATGAGAGTCAGTCCTTTCTGTGCAGGTCCTTCTCCTTGTTCTCCCCCTGACGCGTGCCAGTGCTTCAATAAGATGAGGCCAACACACTATTTTCTTATTTAAAACATCGACTTTAGGGCTGGTGAGATGGTTCAGTGGTCTAAAGCACCTACTGGAACAAGCTTAGCAAGGCACAGGAACCGCAGTTCAATCCCCCAGCACCACATGCCAGCCAGCCCCGCCCCCTGGTGGGC
>NDGM011117821.1:0-10500 GCA_002564305.1 Octomys mimax
CCCCCCCCCCAGGAAGAATGGCTATCATCAAAATTTCAACAAGCAAATGCTAGTAGTGCTGTGGGGAAAAGGAAATGCTTCTCCACTTTTGGTGGGAGTGTAGAATGGTGCAACCACTGTGAAAATAATTGTGGAGATTCTTGAAAACCTAGAATTCAAGGTTCCACTCACACATTTATCCTCCTTCTGTTTATCTTTAAGAAGAATTTAAAACTTCATATCAAAATGATATATGTGCACCCATGTTTACAGCAGCACAATTTGTAATATCTAAATCTTGGAAACAGGCAAAATGCCCATCGACTGAGGAATGGATTAAAATATGTAGCTCTGTTATTGAATGAGTTGCTACAGAGCTATAAAGAATAAACTCACAGCTTTTATAGGTAAGTGGATGCAATTGGAGACCATACCCAAAAGCAAAATTATCATTCTTTCATGTGCAAATATTATATCGTCTCCCTAGTAGAAGAAACTGAGAGTGTAAATAAGATCCAAAAGGTATACTAGATATTGTGAAAGTGAAATAAACTGCTTAAAAGCTAAGAAAAAAAATGTGGTGAAGGAAAGTCAAAAAAGAAGGAAGAGAAAAGAAAAAAAACTATATGTATAATGTAGTTAACATACTACTGTTTTTTTATTCTTTGAAAATAATGTTTGTGCTTATATTGGTTGATCAATTTTGTATGCCTACATGTTGAAATCTGCGCAACTTCAAGTACATAATATATTGACCATTGATAATTTTAATATATTGATTTAAAATTCTGTGTCATTTTTATTGTTTGTTCTCTTTGAAATAACAGAAAAGATTTAGCTATTAGAAATAGTCCTGCCACTAAAAAATACAATTCAAAGTCATTAGAAAACAGTTAAAATAGATTACATTATAGATGTTGGAAAAGTAAATTAAGTGAATCTGCTGAGATAGTACATGTTTATTGAACCATTCATTATCAACATTTATAAGATTCATAACACTGATGACATCAGAAAGCATTCATTTTAAAGGGTAGATTTATCAATGTAATATTATATATCTTCTATACTATGCTGTGATACTTCATGTATGGTAAAAAGAGATGTAAATCTAGTAAACAATATTTTCAAAAGCATTATTAATAAAAGAATCACAAAAGGTAATAAATAATACCAAATTGTCAAGGTATTTGAGTTTTCAGATAAAAAATCAGGACAGAGAAGAAGAGGGAAGGAAAAAGGCCAGTAAAAGGAATTGGAGGGCCAGCCCAAGATCTCAGTGGATTAAAGCACCTCCAAGCAGATGTAGAGGCCAGGGGTATGATCCCCAGGCGTGTCCTGCCAGCCCTGACCCCAGGGTGTGCTGAGACAGCAATTGAGATTGGGTGTGGTGGTGCATGCCTGTAATCCCAGCTCTTGGGAGGCTGTAAACATGCAGATCACTATGAGTCTGATCTAGTAGTGTGACCCTTTCCTACAATACATAAGAAAAGAATTGTATATGTTATGTATGTGTACTGCCTCCCCATCATGAATGTGAACATTATGTATTGCAAGCATGTACTAATAAAAATAAAATTTAAAAAAATAGTAGGAAATTTTATTGAGTAAGAAAGTGTTCCTGCCAGAAAGACAGATGGGGGGCCCAAGCACTTTGCCAAAGATATCCACTGAACAGAGAAATATTATAGAGCAAAATTTGGTACTATGTACATTAAAGCTATAAGAAAATAATAAGATAATAAGAATAGACATTAGATAATACTGATCTAATGGGGATGTAAGTCATGCAGCATGTGCATGTGGAAAGAATAAAGTACTGTTGAGAAAAGGATGGGTTTGAGGGTCTTGGTCACTAAATTAAGTGACTAATCTCCATCTAGACTTTATTCAATCAAATATTACCATTTATCTTATTTTTCCCTTTGGTAATCATGAAGACCTGGTTATTCCATCTGCATCTTGAGGCTGTCTTCTAACAAATGCACATCTGGCTACAGTTGTAATATGATTTTATCATTTGTATTTACTCTCAACTTCCCAAACTTTTTTGACTGCCTGTAATATTTCTATCTAACTCAGCTGTCTATGATAATAACACTGTCAAATACTGGTTATTTTTCTGTGGTGTCCTTCTCTCATTTTGGTATCATAGAGACCTCAGTCTTCTAAAATAATTTTAGAAAGTTTTCATTCCTTTTTACTTTATGAAATAGTTAGAAGTACATTTGTAGTATTTTTATAAAATGTGGTAAAATTCAACAGTGAATCTATTTGGTCATGTGTTCTTATTATGGAAGAATATTTAATGATTCTTCAGTCTCATTGCTTGTTATAGATCTATTTAATTTTTTTCTTTTATTACATTTGTTCAATTTTAGTAGGTTTTAAATGTCTAGGCATTCTTTCATTTCTTCTAGATTTAAAATGTATGAGAGTAGAGGTTTCAAAATACTCCCTAGTGATCCTCTGTATTTCAGTAGATCTGTTTTAATATCTTATTTTTAATCTCTAATTTTAAGTTTCCTTTTTGTTATTCTATTACTTTGGATAGATGATTATAAATCTTATATTTTGGAAGAACAAATTCTGTTTCACTTGTTTGTTGCATTATTCTTTTAGTTTCTATAATTCATTAATTTTAGAACTGAAATTTAATATTTCTTTCCATCCACAGGAATTAATTTTTTCCTAATGCTCTTAGCAAATAACATGAACATGAAAGTTTTTATGTTGATTTTCTTTCTTTCTCTATTCTCAGCACTAATACATATGAATTTTCTTCTTCAAATTGCCTGTGGTGTATTCTCAAGAATCTAGCATGCTGTCTTTCAATCAATTTTCACTGGATAATAGGACTTTTTAAAAAAAATTACCATTCATTTCTTCAATGACACACTGATCATTTGAAAGTGACTTTTAGTTTATATGTGTTTTTATAGTTTTTTAAATATTTCTAAACATAACACATAGGTGTAAAAATTAATATTTCATATAATATAATATGGGAGCAGAAAAATGGAAATTGACTAACAAAACAATAAAAGAGGATATAAATAAAGGACTATTTTGTACTGAAAAAATATATGTATACACAAATAGGAGAGATATACAGTTACTTTCTATCAGTTCAATGAGAAGAACGGTTTCTACTAATATTGTTTAGACAAGATACCATGTCTGCATCTTGTCCTCTGAAAAACCACAAAAACAAAAATGTGCATTGTATTAATTATTGTAACTGTCTTACTAATCTGTTTTGAAACAGTTTTATTGCTATTTTCCCTTAAAGAAATTAAAACATTAAAACATGAAAAGAGAAGAACAAGATTAATAAAAGGAAGATAGGTATTTTTTAAAAAAGATATTAAAATTTAATTGAATAAATTAAAAATGAATAAAGTTATAGAAAAGTAAAAGAAAGAATAAAAACTCAAACAAAAAGATGAAAAGTATAAAAAAATTTAAAAAGGAAAATAAACCCAAAACTTGCCCGAGGACAAAAGTATTTAGGTTAGTAAAAAACCCATGCCAATCCATAATATTGGAATTATTTGAGTATGGTGGGGGGTATAATGTCTCACTCTTGTAGCCTGTTTTACTTTTTGGCTCCCTTGAGTTAAGTGACTGGTCTTTATAAACTCTAGCTTTGCCTCACCTTTCCCACAGGGTGGATGTGACCAGTCAATGGTATCTTGTTTGCCTTAAGAGCACAAATATTTATTCAAGAGGCTTTTTATTGTTTGATATCTTCTCTGCACCTGGAGTCACATTCTGTCCACAGATAGATTAATGGCATGCAGTACTTTAAATGCCCCACTTAACTCTGAGTATCACTGCTCATGCATCTGTGACTATGGTAAATATCCAGGAAGAGAATAGATATATTGTGCAGCCTTTGATGAGAGGTAAGTGTGAGGCTGATATGCACAGATACAGAGCTTTTAGTGACACAAGCCCTAAATCCAACAGATTGTGTGGTGAGGGGTTGAAAGATAGCATACATGACCACAAGTCATAGTAGGGTCAAAATGAATTGCATTAAGGAAGAAATGCTCTGGCCTTTGTCCCCTTTATCATTGGTGATAATTATTTATCATTTTAACTTAGTCCCAGTCAGTCACTTAACAGACCTTCCTCATCTTCCTCTATTCTTTCTTTGTCACCTACATAAGTCCCTGCTTCAATGCCTTTCTTTTTACTTTGACCCATGCTGCCTGATTTCATCAATAAAAGGCTGCGGAGTCTTCAGTCTGGGGCTATTTTGTGAGACTTAAGTCATGCTGAGGACTCTGCATAATTATAGCCCCTCTTGACCTTCATGTAGCATGACTTGGATATTGACTCTGAATAATCTTTGAATGACTTTTTTTTATCTTTTTACTCCATGACATGGTAATGAACTGTGACAATCTCCAAACATCTTGGAATATGAAAAGTTTCAGACAGCTAAATTCTGTGCTAGAAGGCAGAAATGGGAAGCAAGTAGTCTGCTGTGCTTTATCCTCACATTTTCAGACTCAGCACTCTCAAAATGACATGCAATGGGTCTCATTCCTCACCAGAGAGATTATGCCAACTACTATTCATTCAAAAGCATAAACTCCTTGCTGCTTAAACTTCTGAAAAATATTGTGAATAATCCTCTCATTCTCTGCAATTTTTTCTTGTGATGTGACCCACACAGACACTCTGGCAAATTGTCCCTAGGACTCATAAAGGGTAATTGTTCTGTTATTTATTATCTTTGGGTAACTCAATCTCACACAATAAGCACCTTTCAAGATGGCTCCTAGTTATATTACTTTACTATATGGCAAATGCTGCAGAGAATTTATTCTGCAAAGCTAAGCTGTCATGCAGAAGGAATCACATTAATATTATATCCTCACCCCGAATTTACAACTTCAATAATGAGGAGTTTCTCCTGTGACTAGAACTACCAACCCATTATTTGTCACTGGAACTACTGCACTTCTCAGAGCTTAACTAGTGTTTACAGAGTCTGGTTCTACTTATTTTTAAGGAATAGGCCTGACATTGAATATTGCTTCGCGCTGTTTTTGCATTGCCTTTATATTTCTGTTTTCAGGTTGTGCATCACATTTTTTCATTCTTTCTTTTTTGAACCAGGATTCAAATTCAGAAACTTGCATTTGCTGGACAAGAATTCATGCCATGGACCTAGATACCCAGTCCTAATATTTTTCTTTAGTTTTATAATTGTTTTTTTATTTTACAGACAAAACACCAAACTTTAAAATGAAAAACAAGATTCTAACAATGGTTAATAAACAGTATATTTTTATCTTTAACTTAGTTACTCAGAGCACAAAATAAAAGCATTTAATTATGCAAACATTTCTTTCAGTAAACTAAGAAATTAGTAGTATAACTATCTTAACTATCTTAAATATATATAGTATAACTATATATATTATATATACATAATTTTTTGGATCAGGGTCTCACTACACAGCTCAGACTCAGTGATCCTCCTGATTTCAGCCTCCTCAGTCCTGTGATTACAGGTGTGTGCCATCACAACCAGTCTTGGCTCAGCTTGCCCAGGGGCAGAGCCAGTGCAGCACATGGTGCTGGGGATTGAACCTTGGTCCCTGTGCTTGTCTAGGCATCTGTTTACCCCACTGAGCTATCTCACTGGCCCTGCTGTTTTTATTTCTTCATCTGAGAAGAATCTATTTATCTTGGATGCCCTTTTGGTATTGGATGTTTAATTTGGGTGGTCTGATATTTTGAGGTGCTTATCTATTCTGAATAGCAATCTAGGGGCCAGGGAGATAACTCAGTAGAATAACCACTTGCCTGGCAAGCACAAGGACCTGATTTCAATCCCTGGTACTGAAAAAAAAAACCCAAAACAAACAACAAAAACAACTCAATAGCCATCATTTCGTCATTATTCCTTTTATTTATTTGCTGCTATAAATGTGAGTGCACATATATCACTGTGGTACCATACTTTTAATTCTCTCTTTTTTTTTTTTTAGCTTTAGTGGTTCTTTTTTTTTCATACTTTTAATTCTTCTGGGAAGATGCAAAGAATAGGAATAGCATCACATGTTACTGCGACTCCTACATTTTTTTAGGAATCTCCACACTGATTTCCACAGTGGTTGCAGCAGTATTCACTATCACCAACTGTGGAAAAGCATAGCTTTTTCTCCACAGCTCTTCCAGCATTTGTTATTGGCTCATTTCTTTTTTTGCGGGGGGGGGACTGGGGATTGAACTCAGGTCCTTGCACTTGCCAGGGAAGCGCTTATTTTATTGAGCCATCTCCCCAGCCCCTGGCTCATTTCTTGATAATAGCGATTATTTCTGGAGATACAATATGAATGCTGTTTCAATTTTCATTTCTTGATGAATGGTGATGGTGAATATTTTTAATGTTTTTAATGTATTTGATTTTTTATAGGATCACACTATGCTGTTAGGATTGTAGTGATCCTCCTGTTTTCAGCCTTTCCATTGCTTGGATTAGAAGGGTATGCTACTAGGCCAGACTCCATATTTTCATATATTTATTTGCTATTTCTATTTCTTCATATGAAAAGTCTGTATTCATTTCAGATGCCCTTCTTTGAATTGTGTTTTTAAATTTGAGTTGTCTGATTCTTTTATTTCTTTTTATATTCACAGTAGTAATCTGAGGAACAGTTGGCAAACACTTTTCCCATATTGTGAGTTATGTTTTCACTTTGTTGGTGGTTTCTCTTATTCTGGAAAAGGTTTTTAATAAGATGAGAAACCAGTTGTTGATTCTTTGTTATATTTTCTATGCAATCAAGTTTTTATTCATAAATCTTAGTGTCTTCAACAGTTTTACTGATACTATCTACCAGCGTATTTTATGTATTTGTTTTAGTACTTAGGTTTTTGAACTATATTAAAATTAGCTTCAGGCATGATGAAAAATATAGGCCCAATTTTACTCTTTGGCATGTGTAGAGACATTTTTGCTAGCACAGTATGCAAAACAGGCTGTCTTTAGTCCACTAATATGTTTGTCAACTTTCTCAAAGATAAGATGGTTAAATATATCCGCAGGTTTGTTTTCTTTTTTCTTTTCTTTCTTTTTTTATGTTCTACTCTGTTTCATTGATCTTTGGTTCTTTTTCTCCCAGAACTATGCTGTTTTTATTACAGTAATTTTATAGCATAATTTTAAGTTAAGGATTGTGATGCATACTGCATTGCCTTTGTTGCCCATAATAGACTTTTATATTCCATGTATCTTCTGGTGCCAAACGAATCTTAGGATTGTATTTTTCTAATTCCGTGAGATATGCTGTTGAAATTTTTATCAGTACTGTGTTAAATCTATAAAATATTTTTGGAAATATGGTAATTTTCACTACATTGGTGCTTCCTACCTGAAAGCAATAGATACCTTTCCATTTTCTGCTATCCTCTTCAATCTCCTTTCTCAGAATACTGTAGTTTTTAATATAGAGGCATTTTACTTCCTTTGTTAGATTAATTCCTAAGTATTTCATTTTTGGTTGCAATTGTAAAGGGTGTTATTTCCATAACTTCTCTCAGTGAGTTTATTATTTGTATACGTAGAGCTATTGATTTTTGAGTTTTGATTTGTGTCTAACTATGCTATGAAATTTGCTTATTAAATCTAGCAGTTTCTTAGTGAATTTTTTAATCTTCTATGTAGAGTTCGTAGCATCTTCAAAACATGAAGATTTCACTATATCCTTTCCTAGCATTATTCATTTTATTTCTTTTTCTTGTCTAATTGTTTTTGCCTAAAGTTTGCAGGACTATTTTTTATAAGAGTGGAGACAGCAGACATCCTTGTAATTTTCCTGATTTTAGAGGGAAAAATTTTAGTTTTTGTTCATTTTTTATGATGCTAGCTGTTAGTTTTTCATAAAAAGCTTTCACCAGATTGAGATAAAGACCATCTGTTCCACTTTTCATTAGAGCTATTATGATGAATTTGTGCTGGACTTTGTCAAAAGATTTTTCTGTATCTATTGAGATGATCATGTGACTTTTGTCCTTGGCTCTCCTGCTATGGTGTATTACATGTATTAGTTTGCATATTCTGATACATTCCTTCATCTCTGGGATGAATTCCACTTGATCATGATGTATAATCTTCGAAGTGATTTTCTGCATTCTGTTTTCCAGCATATTATGGAGGATTTCTGCATCTATGTTCATTATCATGATTGGCCTGTAGTTTTCTTCCTTAGTTGGGTCTTTCTCTGAATTTGTGCTCATAGTAATATTTGCTTCCAGCAATAAATTTGGGAGTATTGCTTCTCTTTCAATTTCATTAAATAAGTTGAGAACAAGTGATTTGTGGTCATCTCTAAATGGTTTTCTTCATTCTGTGTGCTCTTCCTCTATTCTCTGCCTAATATAACTGTACCTCTCTAAATCATAAATCTTTTCATTTTCACATTCCTCATATTAATTTCATTTTTCTTTCATAGATACTTATCTCATGTGGAAAAGATATTCTTTTACTGAGAAATCATTGTCTCAGACCTCATGTGATTTTTTTTTGCCAAGGGAAGCTAAATCTAAGTATTTTAACAGTTTTGTACTTTTTTGATGATTTCTCACAAAGATATTACAGTTTAGGTTTAAATGCCACCTTGTCTAGGATGTTCTAAGTTTCATAACTGAAAATCATACTCAGTCCTGGATAGACCTAGACACATACTTTAATAATTGAGAATATATTAGACATACTACATATTTTTCTTAAACTCAATAAGTTTTCTTTTGAGACATACTTTTTATCAGTACAATAGTGTGAATGTAGACTAATGCCTAGTATTGTACAGTGGTTATGCTCATTATGACCAGACATATGTCTTTGTACATGGATGATAACTTCTCAGGTTAAGTTCATTGACTTGAGTGTATTTCACAAATACTTAATTCTGAACTTATCCTAGACCCATTTAAGTTTAGGCCTTAATGAAGATTTTACTTTTCATTAGCTTAACTAAGTTAATCTGATATACAGAAAAGTTTGAAAATCATTTTGTACTGGAATTATGAGAAAAAAATACAATTGTAATGAAGTAATCCTATACTTACTAGATGTCATTTGATTTACTTGAAAAAAAATGAGGAAAGGAAAATAAATAATAGTATTTTGGCTGTTTGAGCCTAGATACTGAAGAAAATGTTACATAGACAGTTTCATTGGCTATCTAAGATTTGATAGCATTAAGCAACACACATTAAAATAAATTGATTCATTGCATGTTACATGGAATATAAACAAGTATTCAATATAAATAAAATTGGAGAAAGCTGGAATGAAAACATTAGGAGAAGTTCAAATAGAATATACTCCTGAAAACCTAAAAAAAAGCAAGCATTTACTATCTTTAAAATGTACCTTAAAATATAAAACTTAAACCATAGGTAGAATAAGTAAATAAAGTAGGTGAAATGAAAAGTGAAAGATAAAAATATATGTACATAAGCAAAATTATGTGTCAATAATACACCAAATAAACATATCTGATGGTTACTTGAAAATGCTCCCCCACAACCAAGTTCTCAAGTGCAATGATTTGATTTTGCCAACACGATAGCTACATTTGTGTAAGTATGTGGGTACTACTGGTATGGTATAAAATATTATATTCTTTTCCTTCACTCTTTCTATCTCTCTACACCATATCTACACAATACGAGCTGCACCATTCCATGTCACAATTGCACCATTCCCACTTCTCTGTTGGAGTCAGGCAAATATAAACTGCATAATCTAAAATTAGTGAGTCAAAAAAAGCTTTCCTGCTTTAAGTTATATGCATTGGATATTTGTTTCCATGGAAATGAATGGAGCAAAACATGAAACATCAGTTAAGAATACACAATAAATGAGAAAAAAAAGAAGAAATAAAGTGGAAACAAAAATTTGAAAAGTTATATTGCCCAAAATGATTAAATAAAATATGAATACACAGACTATTAAAATGCAAGATAAAATAAGATAATAAGGAATACATAGCAAAAGGGAAAAACTAAAAATACCTCGTAATAATACAAGTCATCAGCCAACTAATATTCTTTTCATTTTCTTGATAGATGCTTATGAATAGACAAAAATGATCTGTTGATTATTTTGTACAAAAACAATATTTCTGCAAACACTTATCCAAGAAGCAAAATGCAGTTTCTGCCTTGCTATTATGAAGACGAATTAGGCAGAAATCTGACACTTGCTATTATTCTAATAACATTAACTTATGATAGTATTTTCATTCAGAATATTCTTCCCAACCCATTCAGTCAATCAATGTATTAAAATTAATTGTTCCAAAAATATTATGCACTATTCATGTAACAGATATAACAATGAGCAAAACAGATTCTTGTATTTTTTTCTCATTGAGTGTCCAGTTTATTAGAAAAGGGTTGACTCTAAGTGATTTGAAAACGGAAATGCAGGGGCTGGCGAGATGGCTCAGTGGTCTAAAGCACCTACATGGAACAAGCTGAACTAAAGCA
>NDGM011117841.1:0-12714 GCA_002564305.1 Octomys mimax
GCCCCCTGGTGGGCTGAGCTGGCCACACACACACACACACACACACACACACGCACAAAGAAAAAAAAAAAGACTTAAACAGCGCAAATTTTTTTCTGTATTTTGAGACAGGGTTTTGGTGTGCAGTCCAGGCTGACCTTGAAGTCATGACAGTTCTGCCTCAGCCTCCTGAGTGCTGGGATTACAAGTCTGGGCCACCATGCCCTGCAATTTTCTGCTCATTTTTATGTTCTAAAAGAGATATTGAATATATTGATACATTTAACTCTTGTCTTTTGTAGTCTTAATATATGTTCAATGTAGAAAATTAAATATTCCACATTAAAATGGACATTATTATATGAAACATATATGCTTGACCTGACTGAAAAGTGTGTTCACTATCAAAATTCACTTGATAGTATACCTCACTCACCATTTACTGAATAAAATTGTTTTCAAGATGATCATAGGAACAATACTACGTTTTTTGTATTGAGATAAAAATTTCATATTTCAATATTGATACTTAAACCAATTTTTTATTTGAATGTCAAGCAAGTTATTTTACAGTTGGGCCAGTAGGCCATCCTAAATAACAAACTTACTACATAATATATTAAAACAACCCTCAAATATATAGTGAACTGTTTCCTTTTTCAGGATTCCAACGTATTCTTTTCCCCCATGTTTTTGTTTTAAGTTTAATGTTCGCTGCTTATTATTTTTGGCTAGTACTGAAAAATGAAGATATCATTCAGTAAGTATGAGTTTATACTGAAATAGGTTGGGAAGAGCTTCTTAACGACCACAGGTAGGTGAAGATGCATTTAGTATTTACTGGTGAAAAGACTGAGTACTTACCTGTCAGTAAGCATGGTTAGCATTTAATTTCACTCAAAGATTTTTTTAAAGTTTAGTCTGTGTTTGTGTATAGTTTTTATACTCATAAATTGTACCCATAATAATTTTCTAATTTTCTTGAGATGACTATTGTGTCTTTCCAGTTTTTACTAATAGATCAATTAAGTGTAATTGTTCTAAGTTCATTTATTCCAAGTGCAGCAGCATTTGTTTAGTCTGTTATCAGACATTTAATAGTACTTCATATTTAATGTTGCAGTCATAGTTTTGAATGGCTTAAATTTGTTGTAACTTAAGGAAAGCATTTATAGAGACTGTTCTGTGGTCGTTAGATTGAAAAGATTAGATTCTACGGATCACTGTGGATGAACATATCTTATGTGCTTCTCTTTCCTATTTTAAGGTTACACTTTAATAGCAAAGTGTTTTCCTGAGCAGGACAGATGTGTTTTTCTGTTGATAATTCTAAAAATTTGTATTCTGTCTAGATGGAAAACTCATTTTTCTATTAGATGAGCTTAGTAAGTTTAACACAAGGATAAATGTTTTCTAGTAGATTTCTTTTATTAAGGTAAATATCCTTGCAGCTACCTGATAACTAGTAATGTTAAACTTCATGGAGTTATAGTATTTACTGCTTGAATTACTCACTTGAGCAATACTTAACTTCATTTTCTTATTCTTTCAAAAATTATAAACCCAGGCTGGGGAGATAGCTTAGTAGTCTAAGCATCTGCCTGGCAAGTGCAAGGGACCCGAGTTTGATCCCTGGTGTTGCATGTCATGCCAGCCCTGGAACCCCAGATGCATGATGCCAGCCACTGAAACTAGGTGTGGTGGAACATGCCTGTAATTCCAGTGCTGGAGAGGCTGAGATGGGATCTCTGTGAGTCTGAGCTGTGCAGCAAGACCTTTGTTACAGCTTGTGTCTAGTTGACCCCCAAAGCCTCATTCAGTCATGGGGCGGCTTCTGGAGTTTGCCATTGATTATTGTGGGTGTGGATGCTGCACCTGCTCTGAAGTGGTTAATTTACTACAATGTAAGGAGGGTTGAGAGGCTAGCTGGCTGGCTGAGCTGCAGCCCCTCCCTATGCTATCTCACTCTTTGCACTTGAGAGATTGTTCTCTGCTCTGTTCCGCTTTGCCTTGGAGCCAGCTGAGTATGGACTGAAACCTCCAGTAATTGAGCTAAATAAACCTTTCCTTCCCTCATTTTGAATGTTGGGTATCTGTCCCAGCAACGAGAGAGGACTGAGACAACCTTGTACCAAATAAATGAATAAATAAATAAATAATTTTTTTTAAAAAATCAAAGATTATAAGCTCACCAAGCAAAAGAAAGTATTTTGTGTGCCTTGCCATCAGTGTAAGTATCTAAAGGGCTGTCTTTCCTTTTATTCATAGGACGTGTTTAAACATGAAAATGTAAAAGTATATAGCAAACACCCGTGTATCTTCGTGTAAGTTCTGGTAAGCATCAATATTTTGCTGCACTGGTTTTGTTTTCCTCCACTTTTTTTTTTTCTATTGGAGTATTTTAAATTCAAGAAATATACACCCATGTGTCTATAACAAATAGTGCTTGATCACACCTAACAAAATTACTCAGTACCACCCAATCCTTGTGCATGTTTTTCATGCTGTTTCAAAAATGCTCTTTCATAATTGGTTTGTTCAAATAAGGATCTGAATAAGCTTAACACATTATGTTTACTTACTATGCCACTCAGAATTCAAGAGTTCCTCTCACACCCTCATTCCAACATTTTCTGTGCTATCTTAAGTGCTAAAGAACTGGATGTTTGTCTTGTGGCCTTTTCACATTCTGGATGTGAGTAGTTATTTGTCTGTGATTACCTTTTACTTGTAATTCTATGCCACAACTTTCCTATATATAGCTTGGTAGTTAGACCTTGAGGATTGACCATATTGGGCAATACTACTTACTAAATGATGTCTTTTCAATTCATTAAATGTAAAATGGCCAGTAAATCTCTTTTAGTGACATTAAGGTTAGCCAGAGTTCAGAGGTCAACCCAATCCATCAATTATCTTTCACTTAATAGGTTTAGTATTCATTGTGTATTAATTTTCAGGAGAAGAACAGAATCAATATAAAATATAAACAATTATGCAGGGTTTATTGAGTAGCTTTAAAGGACCAGAAGGGGAGGAATCTGAAGGCCATCTATAGGAATCAGGCAGAATCCAAAATGGCAGTGGGTGAGCTAGGAAGTCAGGTGACACAGTAGCAGTTGGAGGTTGAAAGCTTGGAAGCTCATTGTGAAGTTACTGATAGGAATCTGTCGGGTCAAGAGGTGTGTTGTTGGGCTGAAGAGTTGCCAGAAGCTTGAAGTAACTGGAGACCAACAATTGAAGGCAATGGCCAAGACCAGATCTCCTTTGAAGAGAAGGGCAGATTTCCTTTTCTTTTAATTCTATCCAGGCTATAAGCCTGTTGGTTGGTGCCATCTACATCTGGGACAGGTCTTCTCTCCTCAGTTTGCAGTCTACATGTCAGGTATCTGCAGGCAAAACCAGAACTTTAAGGCTGGCCAGATAGCTCAGCAGATGAAAGTGCCTACTTAGGCAGGTGCAGGGGCAGGGGTTTGATCCCAGGAGTGCTGTGCCGAGCCTGCCCCTGGGGAGTGCTACAATAGTGATTGAAATTGGGTGTGGTGGGGCCGGGAGATAGCTCAGTAGAATAAGCACTTGCCTGGCATGCACAAGGTCCTGGGTTCAATTCCTGATACTGCAAAGAAAAAAGAAAAGAAAGAACGAAATGGGCGTGGTGGCACACGCCTATAATCCCAGCACTTGGAAGGCTGTAAACAGGAGGATCACTATGAGTCCGATCTGTGCAGTGAGACCCTGTAGACCCTGTACTAAATCCATAATAAATAAATACGTAGATAAATACAAACCAACCAGAATTTTACTAATCTGATAGGTAGTTCTTACTCAAGTCAAGTTGTCAAATCACAATTATTGATCACATATTGTATATTGATAACTCACTCCATTTTAGTGTTTGCAGAGTAGTGTTTTTCTAGCCATCTTTTTTTCCTGTGTTTACTGGACTTCTATGGAGATTTGTTTGAAATAATCAGCGATTCTGAAATAGTTTGTTCAAGAAAAGCTGGGTTAATGTTTGAAAACAGTTATACTGGTTTTCTGAAAAGTAAGTTGGTGTCTTAGTAATCTGAAAAGACCAATGAGAATTTTAGTTGGAGTTTTTGGTGGGTTATAAATTATCTAGGAAATTATTAGTTTTTTAATTTACTGTATTTTGATCATTTACAACTACTGTTCTTAATTGATGCTCAAATTACCCTGTTTTGGGTCATGGAGGTAGGGGAAGAGCTTCTTCATATCAGTGCCGATATTATTTTTGAAATATAATTCAGTGTTTTCTTGGTAACTTCCATTCATTCTGGCACATTCTATGCCAGTTCCATGTCATATATTTTCTGTACAACTAACATTATCTTAACTTCAGTGAACATGTCTATAGTATAGTGTATCTTGAAATTTTTGGTCTTGGGAATAAATTCATAAAATTTATTGAACATTTATATGGGAATTATATTTAATAGTATTTTTCATATTAGAAGTTGAGAACAATTTTAAATTCTATTAATTTAAAGATAATGATAAACCACTCCACGGTGTTATAAATAACATTTTTTGGAAAATAACTCTGAGAATAAATTTAGGGAGAAGCATGGCATTGGTTACATATTGCAGTCTTTTATGTCCTTGTAATGGGAGACAGCTGGACTCCTTTCTGATTTCACATTCAATCTGTTGCAATACATTGTTTTGGTTGAAGTACTTAAGAAAATCTGTCCTCACATGGTATGTGGTTGGAGAGAGGAGGAGTAACTTGAATTATCTTTTTAGATAATTATGGATCTTCTTTGATGCTACATCAAAACTTGACAGATGGTATCTTCTTCAAATTTGGTTGTAATGAAAAATCTTAAGCTATATAACTAAACTTTTTCTACTATGCTACATCAAAATCCATTGGTCTGTCTTGCACTTTGGATGGATCATTTACCCATATGTCATTTTTTAACGCCACAAATTCATCATTTTTGCAAATATTGGTTCACTGAGTAATGCAGATCTTGCAAATGTTGATATATTTGATTATAGAATATGAAGAAAATCACATTTTTAAATATCACCACTGATATTATCTGAAAAGATCTAAATTTTGCTCAGGGTAGTAAATGTGTTTTCTAAAATTCTGAGTTTTACATGAATGCTCAGATTTTATCATGGCAACAAGTGCTGACAGTTGTTTTCTTTGAAGTGGCAGTTCAATTTATTCATTGAGATAAAGTGTCTGCCAAATACTCAAGCCTGAATAAATATAGATTGTCTGCCAGTTGTTCTTTTAAATAGAAACGGTGTGCCATGGAATTGTATACCTTGGGTTTGTGTCCCAGTTGTACAGATGCTTTTCCTGGAGACAGCTGTTCTTCTGCAGCAGAAGCTTTGTGTACTCTTTGTTCCCTTAACAAGAATAAAAAAATACATGTCCTTCAAGGTCAAGGCTTAATAAAATTGGGCTGGAGACATACTCAGTGGAAAGCCCAGTGGGGAACCCTTTCTTGACATGCACGGAGCCCTCAAGTCGATCCCCAGTACTGCAAAGAAACAATAAAATTAAGACTTTTTTTTTTCTTTACAATTTTATCCAGGACATTTTTAAGTGAAAAGGTTCGTTCCTCCCACTGTGAGCATGTGCGATAAACACAATGCCTATTGGGTTGGTGCTACTGTTGTAATTTGAATTAGGTCTCAGCATTTCATCCACTACTGCTTTTGCATCTTCATTGCGACTATTGGCATTAGGAAAGGAAACACTAGTGTTGACTATCATTGTATCATATGCAGATCCTTTGAAGGGTCCATGGGCCTCATTCTGAGCTGTTTGTTGCTCCAGTGTTTCCTCTGTGTGATCTACTGCTTTGTTTTTTACTTTTATTATATTAAAGTGATACTAATTCCTAAGTTTTAGGTTTCAAAAATAAAGTTTTCCATTTTTTATATCTATGGAGGTGAACATTTTTCTCTTTAGTTCTGGTAAAAGGGTTAATGGTACCAATTGATGGGTTTTTTTTTTTTTTTTTTGTATTTTTAGGGAAGGGTGTTCAGGGTGTTCAGGGTCTCACTACTAGATTGGACTCATAGTGATGCACCTGTTTACAGCCTTCCAAGAGCTAGGATTATAGGTGTGCGCCACCATGCCCAGTCTCAATCACCATCTCAGTGCACCCTGGGGGCAAAGATTGAACCACTGACCCCTGCATCTGCTTGCAGGCGCTTTAATCTGCTGAGCTATTTGCCCAGGCCAATTGATGTTTTAATAGTGAACCCCTCACATGGTTCTACTTGTTCATAATGGATGTTGGATTCTGTTTGCTAATCATTTGTTTATAATATTTGTGTCAATATATATGAGATAGATCTACAGTTTCATATATGTGTTATGCAACCTTTTGTTTTAGAACCAGTGTTAAATTGACCTAATAAAAATAAGGTGGACTTTCCCCCCTTTTTCTCTGGAATAGTTTTAGTTTTTACATTATCTGGTCTTTAAGCATTTGGTAGAGTTCTTTGTGAAAAGAACTGACTGTTTTACTTTTTCCATAGAAAGTTTGTTTTGAGCTTTTTATGTGTTTGTGATTTCTTCATCTTTTAAAAATTAAATATTTATATTTTGTTGGTTCATTTTCAAAGAGCCAGCCTTTTGGTTTAATTATTAATTTTTCTGTTTTTATTAATTTTATTGGTACCTCAAATTATTAAATTTATTGGTAATACATTGATTAGATATACATAACGATTACATTCATCAGTAGGAATTCATACCTTGCCATGCTGTATCTTGATTCCCTTTTTTCTCTTTTCCTTTTTCTCCCTTCAACCCCTTCCCCTCCTTATTTACAAAAGCTTTGTTTCCATTCCTTTTTTTTTTTTTCTCTTGGTTTTTCTTCCCCTCTCCCTGCCTAGTTACCCTTTCCACTTGAACATTTCCTTCCTATTTCACAGTAGTCAACACACGTTTCACTCCGTATTCACACAAACCCACAAATATACACAATCAGCTCTGAAAGAGGAGCATTTTGTAGTGTTAGAGACTACAATTCATTACAAAATATTCCACTTTGTGTATTAAACGATGTCAGTCAGAGACCAATGACAGGCTTCTATGAAGGCAATGAGACACACAATTTAATGTACCTAGGTGCAAGCAGATGGGGGGCGAAAAGACCATCTGCGGGGAACAAAGGAAAGCGGGGCTTTTTATTGGAAGGGCGTCTGGGGAGGAACATCACGAGAAGAGGTCTGAGCAAAAATTAGTGGTGAAAGTTCTCAGAGCATCCGGTGCCCGTGTATGGAAGCCATCAGACGTCCTGGTGCTGGGAAGAGTCCAGCTCCGCCTTACTTTCTTCTCTACAACATCTGGTGCTGTGTTTGCCAAGGGGAGGAGCGCCAGTGCTGTAGTTTTTTTGCTGGGAACAACGTGACTGCTGAAAAACAGGTTGAGTGTTGGGTAAGTTATGCCCAAGTTGAGCTTGACCCTTTTAACGTTACAAAATGTTCCTCTTTCAGTGTTGAGTATGTGTGTGTGTGTGTGTGTCCGTGCGCGTGTGGGTGCGTGTGTGCCCACGCGTCTCAAAATCTTTGTGGGCTTCTTTTGCATTTATTTGATGAGTTTATATGTTTAAACCTTTTTTCACCTCTGTGAATATTTTTCTTTCTCTCTCTCTTTCTTTCTTTCTTTATATATTTTATTTATTTATATTTTTCTTTTAGGTAGCTTGTATGTACAACATAGAATTGGATTTTACTCAGAAGTCAACCTGACAGTTTATTTTAGTGAACTAATGAAGTCTGTTACATTTGTTTACATTCTTAATTTTTTCATGATGCTATTCTGTTATATACTGTGTAGTCTGTTTTTATTTTGCTTGTTTTGTTTTTCTTTCATTTTCTTCTAATTGCCATTTTCTCATTTATTTCAGTACTTAGGACAAATGTTCAAATGATACTAACAGTTTACCTTTGTATTAATACTTTTATATAATGCACTTAGACTTCTAAGTTTTTATTTATATATTTTTATGTACTTTTAATACAGGGTCTCACTACGTAAATCGGACTCGTAGTGATTCTCCTGTTTTCAGCCTCCCAAGGGCTGGGATTTCAGGCATGCACCACCATGCCCAGTCTCAGTCGCAGTCTCAGCACGCCCTTTGGGGAGCGTCGGCTGGCACAGCATGCCAGGAATCGAATCCTGGCCCCTGCACTCTGCCTAAGCAGGTGCTTTAGTCCACTGAGCTACCTGGCCACCCCCCCAACCTTTTAGATTCTATTAATTTATTATATAAATGATATTATAATTTGAAATAACCTATTCTTCTGTCTCCCTTGTTCTTCTTCAGCATTTAATTTAGAATTTTATCATTGTTTATTAACCCTTCTAAAGCAACCAGCAAGTTTTTCTACTTTCTATATATTCCTCTACTTCTTTCACATTCTTGGATAATTTTAGTAGCATTAGCCACATAAAATATTTTCATTTTATTCTTTTATCCTTTATTCTTCATTCTATAGTTAAATGAAATTTTATTTGACATTTTAAAATTCACTTCTCACTTCTCTGCTGAAATTATCTGACAATGAGTGCTGTCCAATTCTTTTACTGAGGATAGGCATATCTTTATAGCAATTTAAAATTCTCTGTCTGATAGTTCCAACATCAGTGTCATAAAAGAGCCTGATTCTATGGGATTTTGTGTCTTGCTACATGTTTTCTATACCACATACATTTTTTCAGTTGTTTCTATTAGTGCATAATGGTTACATTCCTCATGGGGAGTGGATACAAGTCATAACATCTCAATTCTTTATCCTCTCTCCTTCTTACTGATAGGTTCTGGCCCTCATATGAATTGTTGAATCACCGTGGTGGCCATCTAACATGGCTGAAGCCATTAAAACAAAAGCCCATCTTCCCCAAGACCACCTCCCCACTTATTCTCCAACTCAGTCCAGGGTACAATTTCCTTTCACCCTTCCCGCCCCAATCAGCTCCCTTAGGTATATCTAAAACATCCCCTTCAAACTCCACCCCTTGCAAAAGGCCATGCTTATCTTTGTTCCAATTAAGAAAATTCCTTATCTTCTCCAAATTCTCTCCCTGTCCTCAAAGATAATAAAGCCCTTTTCCATTTCTCCTTCTGCTTGTTTCTCTGCTGTGCCAGGCGCCAGAAAAAAACTATCACTTACCTCCATCTCTTAGTTCCCTTTCCATTTGCAAAAGAGCTATCTCCCTATTTCCTACATACCTTTTATTTTGCTTTTTATTTATATTTTGAGTTTCTCCTATAAAAGAAACCATGTACTGCTTAAGCTTGTGTTTTTATTTGTTTCACTTAGCATTATGACCTCAATGTGCATTCATTTTCCTGCAAACCACTCAAGTTTATCCTGTAGAGCTGAGCAGTACTCCACTGTGTCAATACCACATTTTTTTTATCCATTTATTTGATGATGGACACATAGGCTGCTTCCAAGATTCAGCTATGATGAATCATGCTGCTATAAACATGAGCATGCGTATATCACTGTGATATGAAGTCGTTACCTCTTTGGGGAAGATAACTACCTAGAAGGAGAATATCTGGGTGTAATGGTCATGTGGGAACAGGAATGGTACCACTCACCATTACCCCTAGTGATCCACTAGCAAAATTTTTGCTTCCTGACCCCATAACCTTATGTTCTGCTGGCTTAGAAGTCCTAGTCCCAAAGGGGGCAAGGCTTGTACCAGGAAGCACCACAATATCATTGAACTAAAAGCTAAGATTTCTCCAGTCACTTTGATCTCCTCAGGCCTCTGAGAAAACAAGCTAAAAAGGGAGCCAGAGTATTGTCAGGGGTGATTGACCCAGACTATTAAGGAAAAATTGGGTTACTACTCCATAATGGAGGAAAGAAAAGATATACATGGCGTGCAGGAAATCCCTTGGGATGCTTCTTAATATTGCCATCCCCTGTTATTAAAGTCAATGGGAAACTACAACAACCTAATACAGGCACAATGACAAATGGTCCAGAGCCTTCAAAAATAAAGGTATGGGTCACTCCACCAGGGAAAAAACTAAGACCTGCTGAGGGCCAAGAAAATACAAAATGGGTAGTAAAAAATGTTGGCCCTAAATACCAGCTACAATCTAAGTACCAGCTACCAGCTATAGAAAAGAGGATAATTATACTATTTCACATCGTATATGGTTCTGTTATAATATGGATAGATTTAATACTAGTTCTTAGAGTTATTAAACTTGTGTTAATGTTAAGGCATACGCATCAAGCAAAAACCAAAAAACCAAAAAAACCCTTACCTTCTATTTTGGTAAGGGTATTAGTGTGTTTCCCTTTGTATGCAGGATAGTTATAACAATGTTAGGCACAATTATGTATATATTTCTGTATCTAGAGATAGTTGCCAAATTGACAAGGGGTGGATTGTAGTGGTCAATATATTGTGTCAAGTTGGCTAGATTGGCTCTCCTTGGCGGTCCACACCCTGGGCAGTGGGGGGGCAGGGGACAGCCTGCCTCAGAGTGACTCAGCACAAAAGGGATTGAGGAAGGAATCCATGTTCTACTTCCTCGGAGGAACTTAAGTCCTCACAGTCAGCTTGGACTTCATCTCCTGGCTTCCAGCAGACTCTTCAGCCTCTGGCTTGGGTCCTTCAGCTTTCCATCACAGATTCTTCAGCTTCCATAGCCGATTCTTCAGCCTTCTGTCACAGACCCATCAGCCAGCTGATAGAGACTTGCACAAAACCATACAGTGAGCTGCAGACGTTGGGACTGAATCCTTCAGTCTCGGATGTGCAGATGCCCACTGCACGTGTCCTTATCCAACTCTGCGGCTGACCATTGTAAGCCAATCTTATAATTTCTTATACATTTGTACATCTTGTGTTATATCTTTTCCTTGTATTCTATCTGTTCCTCTAGGAAGGTTAAACAGATTTTCTAGTTTTAGTTTTTAAAGAACTCTCCTCACTGATTTAGACATAGCATAGAATGAGAAGAATGGTTTTCATGTCTGCAAATAGACACACTGTTAATTTTTGTAGACTTTTTGTGTGGGCTGTGGGTCAGTCACAACAGAGTTGAGGTGAATTCGGGGTTGTTGTTCTTAGAGCTACCCTCAGTGTGCCAGAGGCTTCAGATTTCTCCAGCAAGATGTGTTTCAGATGAAAGTGGGTTTATCTACTGTGGAGGATTTTCTCAATGCCCAGTCTATCCTTGGCTGTATACTTGCCTTTTTTGCATTATTTCCGATTTCTCTGCATGTGCTTGCTTTCTTCTGTCCATCTCAATGGCAGTCTCCTGTTATAATGCGATGCTTCTTACACTGGTGGTAGCAGGGAGGGGAGATAGTCTCTGCTGTTCTGAGTATGCCTCAGTATTTACCAGACTGCTGTCTCTGGATCTCAGAAGCATGGATTTTTTAGCACTCCTGTCCCTCCCCACTGATAGTTGAGCCCATCATGTACTCTGCCCCTCCCCAACATGTAAATGCTTTGTAATACTTTCTTCCCAAAGTTGCAGAAGCAGGTGCATGCATATTACCCTTACTTCCCACTCCAGGAGTTTTCTTTGTTGGAAGCCCCCAAAGCTGGAAATTGAGGCTGTGTGGGAGGGCAGGATGGGGCCTTATTGCCTAAAGAAGGCAAACTACCTCAGTCTTGAGAAAAACATCCTGCCTGGACATAGTAGGCTATTAGTCGCTAGGCAACCTTGTGTCTTGCAACTTTGCAAAGGTACAAATAAAGTCCCCTGCTGGTGTTCAGGGGTCTTTTGCCAATCAGGCAGTCCATTACCTGACCTCAGCTATGATCTCTTGTTTTTATTTTCTAAATCCTCTTGCCATTTTCTCTCACACACCACAGAGAGACCAACAAATCCCTACATTTATTTATTTATTTATTTATTTATTTGAGAAATGGGGAGAGGTATCTAAGCAGACAAGCCCCAGTGCTCTTTGTGAAGCAGCTGCCGCTCCCTCCCCAGGGATTTTTTCTTAGGCCTCCTGCCATGTTGCCTGTGAAAACTCAGTAGGGGCTATAGAGAGAAACCTGCGCATGGTGTGAGCTACCTGGCCCTCTGCAGCCATTTCCATCACCAGCCAATGCTCAGCCTCTTAGCAGTCTCACCAGAGTTCTTCTGAGTGATATTCCCTGGTCCCAGGAAAACAAGCACTTACATGCTGTGTCTTCCTCCAGGCACTTGTCTCTCGGCTCTCCTCTGTTTTTGAGGGCAGTTAGTATTTACTTGACTTCAACTCTTAGATGCAGCAAACAAAGAAATTTGTAAAGGTAAGATAGTCATTCTTTTATGCTCTCTGGTCCCCAAGTGGAATCTAGAAACCTGATCTTTCTCTTTACCCCTAATATCTTTCATTGGATGGTTGAGTATTGTCTTGGTTCCTATTATAATTATTATAGTACCTCCTTGCACTTTTTAATGATAAATTATGTAATCACTCTCTCCATTGGTCATTTGTCTTTGCAAATATTACATAATGAATTTAGGGCTAGCCAGATAGCTCAGCTATAGGATTAAAGCATCTGCATAGGCAGACACAGGGACCATGGTTTGATCCCCTGTGTGCCATGCTGGCCTTGTCCCCCAGGTGCACTGAGACAGTGATTAAGACTGGGCGTGGTGGCACATACCTGTAATCCCAGTGCTTGGGAGGCTAAGAACAGGAGAATCATTATGAGTCTGATCTGTGTAGTGAGACCCTGTAGACCCTGCACTAAATACA
>NDGM011117851.1:0-13301 GCA_002564305.1 Octomys mimax
GTGTGAGTGCTACACCCAGCCTGGGGCAGATAGCCTGAATGCAATGTAAGGGAGACAGACTTGCTCTCTGTTGCTATTGTTGCTGCTACTCTTCCCTTTTGCTCTTGTTGTTTTGCTCTCCTCTGCCATGTGCCACTCTGCCTTGGAGCCTCCAGTAACTGGGAGCTAAATAAACCTTTCCTTTCTTCATTTTGAGTGTCAAGTATTTGTCCCAGAAAGAGTAACTGAAACAAAAAGGAATCTGCTAGGGATGAGGATACTCCATTATGTTGAATTATAAATCACTACTGAAACAACGACATTTGGAAAGAGAAGGGTTTGGGGAATAGGCTATACATATCATTACTAGAGACCCATCTTTATGGAATAATACCAAACTATGTGAATTTGTTACTCTTCATACAGTAAAATCCTTTATGCTAGTTGAGCACAGTAGCAATGACACTAGAAAAGAAGGATTTCACAATGGGGGAATCGGGCAAAAATGAGATATCAGGGCTTTGGAACAGGCTACACATTATGGAAAGGAGTATATAAACCAAAGATGGGGTAAGGGGGGTAACTGGTGCTAGAAAGTACACTGATTGCCCAAAAGAAAATTTAGAAAGGGCTGATCCTCATTTAAAAATGTTTGCTGTATTAATCATTTTTATAAATGTAAAATTAAATTTTCTTTAAGTACCATGTGACTCGCTGTTTCAGGAAGACAGTTTGCTCTGCTTTTCTCTTCATTTTCCACAAGCAGGTTGGTAAATCTCCATCACAGCATGGTTTTCAACATTTTGGTATTTTGAGTTGCTCATGCTGACCTATGCATGTCACTAATGCAACAGCAGCAGCTTTACTGCCACTGTCCTCAAATCATAAGGTACAGACATATTTGTATGGCTTTTCTAAGCACATTATCATTTACCTTTTCACTAAGATGGGTTTTTTTTGTGACTGTTAAACAGGCTGTTAAACAGCCTCAGAAATCCAACAGGAAAAAGAAATGTAACAGTGTATACAGGGACCCCAGGCCATTTCCTAAAACAACCCAGAAAATTACATATTTTTAAGAAGAGACCATTCCTCTGGAGTACCTCAAGAAATTCATTGGAAACCAAAACTTCTTATCATTTTTTTTTTGTTTTAAAGACGGGGTCTTGCTATGTCCAGGCTGGTCCCTAGCTGACAATCCTCTTATTTCAGTCTCCTAAGTGCAGGGATTACAGGTATGCACCACCATGCCTGGGGTTTATCCTACTATCTCAAGTTAGTATTTTTATTGTTTTAAGAAGAAGCAAAGAATATTTCAACAGTTTGTTTCTTACTTGTGCTGTTCACTTCTGTACATATTGCAAAGTTCAAACTTCTCTTAAAGCTTCAATACTATTATCTTTGCCAACACGCATCTCTGTTTGGTCTTTAAACATCTTTGTTTATCTTACTCTTTGTCTTTTGAAGATTTCTTCCTTTTTTTTCTTTTTTCTCTGTATTTTAGGGAAGGGTCTACAGAGTGGTTAGGGTCTCACTACTAGATTGGACTCATAGTGATTTTACAGCCTCCAAAGAATTGGTATTACAGGTGTGCACCACCACACAACATCTCAATCACCATCTTAGTGTGCTCCAGTGGTGGGGCTGGTACAGCAGGTCCAGGGATCGAACCCCTGGCCACTGCACCTGCTTTCAGTTGCTTTAATCTGCTGAGCTATATGGCCAGCCCTTCCATTTTCTACTGATTAGCATATTTCCCTTGAAAAGTCTGCCATCAGTCTTAATTTTGGTCCTTTGAAAGAACCAAAATTCTTTCTATGAACATTGTAAAGAATTTTCTTATAGACTTTGATTTATATCAGATTGATTATCAGTGAGCTCAGGTGAGTTTTTCCAGCTCATTTTTTTTTTTTTTGTTTATTCTAACGAGGGTCACTGAGTGTGAAGTTCTGAGTTGACTAATTCTAATCCCTTTTGAAAATTTTTCAACCACTCACTCTTCGTGCATTGTTTCTGTCTCTGTCTCTCTCCTTCCCTTTTAAAAGTCAAATTTTATGTAGACTCTTTGTTGTTCCATGTCGTCTATCTTCTGTTCTGTTTTTATTTCCATTCATCATTCTCTTTGGATTTCATTTCTATCTATTGGTCTTTATGTCCACTATTCCTAACCTCTTTCCCCATTCCAGTGAGTACTTAGATGCTGTATTATTCAGTTACAGATTGTGAGTCTGGTTCATGTTCATAGATTTCCAGGACACTATGGAAATTATGCATACTTTTCACCACTTAAAACTTTTTCATACCTGGGGCTGGTGAGATGGCTCAGTGGTCTAAAGCACCTACTCAGAACAAGCTTAAGCACAGGGACCGCGGTTCAATCCCCCAGCACCACATGCCAGCCAGCCCCGTCCCCAGGCGGGCTGAGCTGGCCACACACACACACATACACACACACACACAATAAATAAAACTTTTTCATACCAATTTGAATTATCTTGAAGTTTTTTTCAACTAACCCTAAGAAGCATATCCTCTGATATTCTGCTTTTATTTTTCCCCTTCATTGTTATAGTCTTACCTTTCTCAATGTGTCTGGTTCTTTCTTATGCCAGACATTGCATATGAAAATCCCATACAGGCCCTAGTGGTATTTCCTGCTAGAGGAAGAGCAGTCTTCCATCTGTAGCCAGATTATACATTTGTGGTTGGCCTCTCACTTGTCAGATATTGAGATAGGTCAGGTTGAGCTGCCCTTTTGGAAGACTGAGGCTACCTCCAGTTAGTACTTTTTACTTGAGGGTAACAGGCTTTTGATTGAGAGCTGGACAGTCTCTATCTCACAGTCTCCCAAAATTCTCTTTATTTACCTATTTTTATTATTTTATTGTTTGGAGCTCCCCCCCCCCGATGCTTTATTACATGGCTTCACCAGTAATCATGGTGGACCCCATGCCCATGTGAGGAGACAGGGCCACATGCCATGCCCAGCGGATGGCTCCTATTAGTAATGCAGTTAGATGGGCAGGGTGATGCATCGGTGTGTGGCTATCCTGCTCTGGGAAGCCTCTGAGGTCCCTGCAGATAGAAATGGAGCCCAGCAGACTGCAAGGAAGGAGTGTTCAGGCCTTGGTGACCTCCATGCTCTGCAGCTGGCTTTCCAGGGTGACATCCCTTGCTGTCACTTTCTTCTTGCTGCCCTCGTGTTGCTTCTTCTGCTTCTTTGATGGCTTCTGGTCAGTGGGTGCTGGCTTCACAAAGGGTATCAGCTCTTGAAACCCTGGAGGCATGAACTCCTTCAGTTTCTCAGGCACGAGGACACCCTTCTCTGTCTAGTGGTTCTCCAAGATGGTGAAGATGGTCCAGGTAGTGGCACACATTGTAGCATTGAGCATGTGGACAAATTTCACCTTGTCCATAATCTTGGTCTGCCCATATCAGATTTGGAGGTGGTGAGCCTGGTAATCTGTACAGTTGGAACAGGAGACTAGCTCCTGGAAAGCTCCTGAGCCTGGAAACCAGGCCTCCAGGTTGAGCTTCTTACTGGCAGTGTGATTCAAAGAACCTGAGATGATATTCACGATGTGGTATGGGATTCCCAGAGCCTGGTAGAACTCCTCTGCAGTAGTGATCATCTCCTCAAGCACCCCCCATGACTTGTTGTCACGAGGTGACACTTCACAAACTGCACAATCTTTTCAAACTGATGGACTTGAAAGATGCCACAGGTGTCGTGGCCATGGGAGCCCACTTCCTGGCGAACGCAGGTGGCAGGCCAGCATACTTGATGAGCAGGCCTTCTGGCCACAGCCATTCATCCCGGTGCAGAGCAGCAGTGGGCTGCTCTGAGGTAGCAATCAAGTATTTTTTATCGTAGGAGTCGTCGCCAGACTTTTCACTGCCTTTGTCAATGACCTTATAAAGTTTTTCATCAAACTGGCTGAGCTAAGCCACGTCCTGCATGACCTCCTTCCCATGAAAAAGGGGGTGTAAATGGGGACATAGTTCCAACTTGCCAGGGTGTGAAGGGCAAACTGGATGAGCGCTTGTTCCAGGAACACCACAACCCCTGTCAGGAAGTACCCAAGACTCCCAGCCACTATGGACGCCTTTTTGCCTTCAAAGCCATCAACCATCACTACCAGGTCCACATTGAGAGTACTTCTTCCTGACCATGCAATCATTCCAAATCCTTTTGACTTTGTTGTCTGCATCCTTGTTACTGATGTGCATAGAGGGGTGCAGAAAGTTCCTATGTTCTCATGTCTGTCTCTGTCCATCCATCCATCCGTCTGTCTGTCTGTCTTTCCAACTGGGAATCAAACTCCAGATCTTGCCCTTCCCAGGCAGGTGTGGTGTTGCTGAGCTATATCACCAGTCCAAGAAGAATTTTTCTTTACTACTTTAAACATCATCAAAGAAATCTTGTTTTCACTACTGACTTGACATTTTTTGATAGCATAAAAACAAATTTCTACATAATTATTGTAGAGTAATCAGCTTAACTCTAATTTTAATTTTTTTTTCTATGTGAAGGAATGCCCTCAAACTAAACCTAAACGTTCAAATTATTCATTGTAAATTGGCTGATGCTTGCTGTCCTTTGTAGTGGAGGACATTGGCATGTCTCATCTCAAACAGGGGGCATTATTGTCCCAGAGCTAGCAGCTACAAAAAACAGCTGTGGCATGCCAAAGTTCCCTTAATAATTATATGATCACTGATGGTCAGATCTTTTCATTTTCCAGCCCAAGAATGAGACCTGTGTCAGATGCCATGAGACCTCCCCTTGCATGACTGAACAGATGCATTGATACAACCGAATAGACACCGGTTATTCTTTCTGTTTGCCTTCTAGCCCACTCTTGCCCGGCATCAGGGTACAAGGTTCTTCAGAACCAGCACTAGTTTTCAGTTCTTGTGATCTTGGTTCATTATGACCTCCTCCAGCATCGAGAGTGTATGCATAGCCCAAAGTTGGGCAGTTACTCTATTCCATATCCTCTGGCCATAATGGATCATTTAAAGTATGGACATGTAGCCTGGCTCAGTCTGCAGAGACTTAATTTGAGGACCTTTACTTACATGCTTGAGGAAGAGGATTTTTTTAAGTTATGTTGCTCAGAAGAAATACAAGATTCAAACCACAGGTATCCATCATGCTGCTGTGGAGTTAGTCCTCACTGAGAACAGGACTGATTGAGTGGAACCAAGAGGTAAAGAGTCAAAAACTTGTCTTGTGGACATCGGTTATGTTTCTCATGCCTGCCATGTGAAAGCCAGGAAGGATTCCATCGCTTTTCAATATTGCGAATAGGAAAAAAAAAAAAATCCTTTGTTTAACACAAGAAGCATTTAAGTTTCTGCAATTAGCAACCACAAGTTAATTTGTTTATTAGGTAATTTCCACTCAACAATGGATTATCATTCTTAGCAAGAGTTTACTCAGAGAAAATATCTTGAATGCTGAACTTAGTCCAGAGAAGAGATAAAATTAAAGTGTACCTCATACATTACACTGGGAATTTGAGCTTTAGAGCTGTCTATATCACAAGGTAAATAGGAACGTGCATAAGCCGATCAGCTGTGTAAAGCAGAGAAATTCTATTTGGGGAGCCAGCAGCTAGAGAAAATCATGTAAGAAGTAGAATGTGATGAGTTGAGGAGCTTGTGAATATATCCTTGAACCTCGCAAAAGATCAGCACTGGAGGTGAGGACTCTCTGCTGTGTTAACAGGAGTGACAGTTAAATCTTGGAGGACCAGAGAGATAATGTAATGAAAAGAAAAGAGGCCAGAGGCCATTGTTGACTTTGTCAAAAGATGTTCCGTGCAAGTGGGAGATCAGAACCAGGTTCAAGGGCTACATGGTGAATGTTGGGTGGAAGCAGATGCCAAGAGCTCTTGGGGGCCTCTAAGGAGCTTAGTGGCTAACGTAGGGAAGAAGGGCAGGCAGGCAGGTGAGAAGTGCAGCCAGGTAGGGAGAACTGGGTGCTTACTGCAGAAAGTGCAAACACTGCTGTAGTGTCTTGAGTGTCAATCACTACTTAGGATGGCATTTTCACTACCAATGACAGTACAGAAAATTATCAAAAAGGGGGGTTCAGGTTATACTGCAGCCATTCAAGAAAATTACTGCCAGCTCACATGTTTAGTATGAAAGGGACAAAAAAAAAAATGAAAATGTGCCCTGTGAGGAGAACAATAATACATTCTTGCTGAGTGACTACATGCAAAGTGATATGTGGTTCCTAGAGGATAGAAAACAAGGCTCCTGAATTTAGGGCATGGTCTTTCTCATTAAGGTTCAGGGCAAGACAAGACTTCTAGGAAGCTGCAGCCTCTGAGCTGTGCTCCAAAAATATTAATTAATTCTGGGCATCATATATTTTGTCTCAGCAATGAGACAAAATGAGAGCAATGTGCCTCCCACACTTTCAAAGGTTCTAGACTGTGTTCATTACACACACACACACACACACACACACACACGCACACACACACACACACATGCACACTGCTGCAGGGGATAATCTTATACTCAAAACTATTTATTGTCTGAAATTCAAGTCTATCTAAGAATCCTGTATCTTATCAGGCAACCTCAAATGGTATGCATGTTTGCAGAATGAACATAGCACCATAACAGGCACTAGAGTAGGACAGATCTGGGAGAGAACAATTATTCTTCCAAAATTATTTTCCTAACACTGTACTTTTTTTTTTAAACAGCATCATCATGCTTAAGGTAAAAGTATTGGCAGAGCAATGGAAACCCTATGCAATAATAGAACAGATCTATATCTGGCCTCTGCCTCCAATTCCTGCTACAGAACAGAATTTCCTGTGTGACAGGTATATCTTCTATTCTAATGAGTGACTCTCATGGGTTTCCAGGTCAGGGCTGGGCACCAGAAAGCCTAAAGTATGATTGACACTCAGAGCTTCCAGCTCCAGCTCTATTCTGCAGGAGGAGAGAAGGCTGAAGGTCAAGTTAATAATCAGTCACACCTCTGCAGCGAGGTCTCTGTAAGGGTCCCTGAAGGAAAATATCTGCACATCTTCTGAGCTGGCGAGCACTTTTGTGCATGAGGAGCATGGTTCAGACAGAAGCTCTTGAGCTTGGAACTCCTGCAGACCCTTTCTCTATGTACCTCTTCATATTGCTGTTCATCTGTGCTCTTCACCAAATCTTTTGGCATAATGAGGCAAATATAAATACTTTTTTTCCCTGAGGCCTGTGAACCATCACACGACAAAAGAGTTATGAGGATACCCCAATCTGTGGCCAAATTGAATAGAAGTATGGGTAACTGGGATCCCCTCCTTGTGGCTGGCATCTGAAATGGGAGGTGGAGCGGTTTAAGAACTGAATCATAGGACACTCAGCTCGTGTTTGCAAAGTTGGAGAATTGGTTGGCATAGGGGAAAATCACCAGAAGTGAGGCATGAGAGGAAAGGAAGAAATCTTTTCTGTTAGAAGACCTGAAGCACAGCGGAAGATGAGCTGCAAGTTGACGGGTGAGAGAGCTTGCTCCACGGTGGCCCGGGGCTCACTCTCCATCACTTGGGACCTGCCTTCTTGACCCTTATGACTGTGACTTCCAGGGTTAGACCTAGTTGTGTTTCTGGATGGGTGGGATTAAATTTAGGTAGTTATTTCTTCTCCACAAATCAAGAAGGAGAAGCCCTGCATTCAGCTGGGTGGTTCCAGCCATGTGGCTAAGGAGATCTGGATGCTATGGGTCAGCAGAGCCTGTGTGGGCAGGGAAGGCTTCAGGGAGGAGGCTGGCATGTGGTAGAGGGAGAACATAAGCAGGCAGAAACCTCTTCTTACGTTCTCATTCTGAATTCACTGTAATTAAACATAAAGTTCAAGCCAAACACGAGACCAAGATGACTGGCTTTGTTAAACAGTCATCTTGCTTACTGTTGTGGCCCTTTCCCTATTTTTGTAAAAAGCACTCTCATTAGGCCACAGTCCCATCCAATCCATTGGTACCAGCACATCCTTGGATCTGACCAACCAGAATTTGCATTCCTTTGACATATGCACATGTACATGTGGAGGCACCACCAAAGCTACGTCTTCATAGTCATATTTTATTCTCTTCTGTAATTTCCATAGTACTCTGCTGCTTACAGACATAAATTAACCACTCGTGTTCAAATGCAGACCACCTCTGAACTTGCTCCTTTGCTTGCTGTTTCCGGGAATGGGAATTTAAAACAGCTTGATGAGTATGTCTCATGAGGACACAGTCAGAGCTCAGCAGGGACTGCAGTCCCCGGGGCTCCACAACAAGATGGCGCGCTCACACTCTTGGCAGCTGGTATGGATGTTGGCTGGAGGCCTCAGCGCTCCATACGACGAGCCTCTCTATTCGGCTGCTCAAGTAAGTACCTCCCTGGCTTCACAGCTGGCCTCCCTGAGTGTGATGATTCCAAGCAACCCAGGCGGAAAGTGAAAAGTGAAAATTGTAATGTCTCTCCTGCTCAACCTTGAGGTCATGCACCTCCACTTCATTGTGTTGGGACATGGATCAACCCTGGCTCTGTGGAGGAGGAGGTTGCACGGAAAGCAAAGATAACCTTGGAAGTGATATCTCAAGGCCCTTGAATTCAAGTTCAAAAATTTCTGACAGACAATTCAGTGTATGCTAACTAGGACCAATGTCCCCAGGTGGAAAGTAGATCTTAGGAAGCACAGCCAGAGGTACAAGGAAACCACATAAAAGGGAGGTACAGCATACAGATGGTACACGACCACCAACACCCACATCATGGCGCTGATTCAACCATCCAAGCATCCGCCCACCAAGCCACCTACTGTGAAAATTTATCACAAAAGCTTCAGAGATGAGCTCTGGGAGAAACTGGTGATCACAGGAGGTTAGGGTCCTTCCTCTGGGAATGGACAGCTCAGATGAAGAGAAGTAGACGTTAAACCAGGACATAAGCAGGTAAGCAAAATCATGAGGCAGAGTATGAAAGAAATAATAATTATAACAACGAACTGAGTGGGCGCCTGCTGCAATAAGATAACAAAGGGGGAGGCTTCCCCCAGGAGAGGTTTTAAGCAGAGATGAGAAGGGGTTTATCCACCATGTGACAAATTGGGTGGTGGAGGGATTCGTTGACCAAACTCTGGAGAAGATATTCACAGGAGGGATTTCATGGTCCTTTGGACACGAACCAAAAATCAATCATTCTAGGAACAAGATGAGAAGCCAGTGTGGAAGACAAGACCACAGACCTTGGTCTAAAGAGCTTCATATAAAGAGGCCCCTGAAATGGGTGGCTCTGGGGCTAAGAGTGGACCTGAGTGAGGGTGTGGAGGGATTTGAGCCTAGAGATAGGGTTTGGAACAAATATGGGAGAAGTCAACTTGGAAGCTAGAGAGGAGAACAGATGCTCCAGATGAGGCCAAGCAGAAAGCAGCTAAGGTAGTATGGGGACAGGTGTGTGGGAAGTAAAGGGGGTTTCAACATGGAGGGTGTGTCACGTGAGATCCAGGGCTGCAGGCTGAAGTCTAGCTGCTCCTTTGGAATACCACTCAATAGCATCACATATACTTTTGCCTCTCATTTGGGACAATTCTGGAAGTTTCGTTCATTTAGTAGTTGGTACATACTTGCATCAAGCAAGAGATATGATATGGATGTTCTTAAAGAAAAACATCATTTTTTGCTTGTCCATTTTGAGATAGGGTCACACTATGCAGCTCAGGCTAGGCTTCGACTCATTCTGTAGACCAAGATGGCCTTGATCTAACTGCCAGTGATCTCCCTTTTTCAGCTTTCCAAATTCTGGGATTACAGATGTGTGCCACCATATCTGGTTTAAAAAAAATTTTAGGGGGCTTGGCCCTAGCTCAGTCCTTTAAGTGGCTGCTTCCACAAATCTGTCAGCCTCAGGTTGCTGTAGTTCGATCCCCACAAAATTCCAGCCAGCCAAAAGTGCCCTCAAGGCATTCGAGGAACCAAAAAAAAAAAAAATCCTAAAAAAAATTTTAAGCAGCATCTCATTGTTTATAAAATTTTCAATATTAACACTTATTTTTAAACTTCCTCTAATACTACAGAACCCCATTACTTGACTGTTATTCAAGATGTCCCAATTACCTTCAGAATAGCATTCTGCCTACCATGTAATCCAAGGCTCTGCTTAATCTGACGACTCCACCTCCCAAACACAAATGTTGACAGTATTTGTCTGTAATCCAGACTTCATAGTCATTTAAAAATAGATAAAACTCCAGTTTGTCATACAGAGTACAACCGATGCTGAGCCTTTTATAATCTTTACACTATAAAGAGGGGGAGCTGGAGGTCTTGGGGGGGGGGTCCCTTCATCTGTACAGCTCCTGGAGCTTGTACCTGAACCCATGTGCTTCTCATTTGAATGAAGAGGAGAGAGTAAAGAAATACTAGCAGCAGCTGCTCAGGTCTGAGATGCTTCAAATAAAATAGTCAAATTAAGTTGCTGTCAATGTCAAGGGATTTCTTACAAGGAGTTGCCTCTGAGGTCAATGAGGACAACAGTCCATGTGGAAATTCTTGGAATTTAAAAATACAAGCAGTTACAACCAGTAAGGTTTCACTGAAAAATGTGTATGTCTCGTCATTAAGTATGTTTATTTAACTAAAGATGTACACTTATACAGCTTCCGGACATTTATTTTGTGGGAGAAAATCTTTAATGCATCACCAACTCATTTCCTCATCTGCTAACATTGCCTGCCAACCTTTTCCTTGTAGTTCCTGCTGGTGCCAAAGCTGTGTCCTCCGTAGTGCTGTCCGTCATAACTAGAACAAATGCATTCTAGGTCCTGTATGTGACTACAGAACACCTTTCTGTCCTTCACAACTGATGGATCCTCTTAACTCTGTCTGGAAGACTGAAAGATATGCTTTGAAAATCAGGATATGTGGAATATGCCTTCAACTCAGGAAACTCGGAGGATGACCAGTTTGTGTGTGCCTAGTCCAGGAGTGTCCTACAGCCACTGCATTCCCAGAAACCCTCTCAGGCTGAACAGGCAAGGCTCAACACAGCACGGGGGACAACCCAGCCTCTGGCTCTCCACCAAGCCCATCCTGAAACAAAACCTTCCAAATCTCCCATCTCGGGCTAGGGGTGTAATGGTGGTGGAGCATTTGCCAAGCACACATCAGACCCTGGGCTCAATCCCTAGCACTGCACAAAGCAAAAGGAAAAACAAACTCTTCTTTCCTTAAGAAAGGAGGCAAGGAGGTCTATAGAACTGGATTCTTCCAAAGCAATCCCAGACACAAAAACAGCTAAATGCAAATGTACACTTTCACAACTCCCTACTCATGAAGACCCACAGAGGCAGGCTGGTGTCCTGCAGACTGCAGATCCAGCGATCTGAGGCACTTCCACATGGTCCTCTTAAGAGATCTGCCTGGGTCAAGGAATGCTAAAACAGCAATCACTTCTGGCAAAGTAAACACATTCCTATCAGCTAAAGAGGACCAAAGATTATATGCCCCAGGGGTCTTGTTTAAAACTATAAAAGGAGGGGCTGGATTTCAAAGGCGCTATGACAGAATTCTCCCCCCATGGTGGGCCCTTAACTCTCTCTGCGTTTGTCCTCTGAGAGGAGTTAACAATTCCAAGAGTTCTGTTTAAGCAAGCAGTAAAGTAGTTCTAAAGTGCAATTACCAGTTTTTATGCATCTTTGCATAAAATATCTCTAGCAAAATATCTGACAAGATGTCTCCAACTCCTAGCACAGAGTTTGGCACATAAGATCACTTTAATAAATATTTGTTTGATTAAATGAATATACAGAACAGACTCAATAGAAAAGTAGGATAATCTCCAATTGGTGTTTTTCCCCCTAGAAAGTTATTAAAATTCTTTGAAAACATGCCAGCTGAACAGGTTTGGTACAACTCAGCTCTGAGAATAGAACACCCCACACTGTGCCCTAAATGTGTACATGGGAACACTGATGAGGCATTCAATAAATACATTTTGGATGAAAAAAATAGAAAATAGGGAAATTGTTAAAGATCTAACACGGGATTTTTCAACTGGAATAGTGTGTTCCCTGGTGCTAGACAAATACATTTGAAGACATACACAGCAGATTTCATTTTAATCATTTATATTTACTTTCTGTGTTTAAAAAACAAGTACATTATGCATGCACAAACTATGATGTGCAGCTGCTTCTATAATTAGGTGAAGATCATGTTGTTGAGTCATGGTGCTGAAGTTGGGAAACAAGAATGACAATAAGTCATATACATTGTATATATATATGAGTTAGGCCAAATGCTAGAGAATTGGAAGTTAATTTGTAAGAATAACGTTTTTATAAATTTAACCTTGCTAACCAATCAGTGATGAGAAACACTGCACATGATGCTCCTGAATGAGGGCCAAGTTAACCACATGCACTCAGGTACGCCCCCTGCTGGATGGCTGTTGAGTGAGGATGAGGAAGTGGACTGAGCAAAGGGCTTCTGTGGTGACGTAAGAGACAGACTCCATAACCCCAGTCTCGTTAGCCTGTGCTCTCATCAACTGTTTTGGATTCAAGAGCAAGTTCCTAAATTATATGCTCAGCAAATTAGTAGGTTCAAGCATGAAGATGACCCTTAGTACCTTTTTCTGGGTAAAAATTGCATATGAGAGTAGTTAGAAGAGATGAATAAAGTCTTTCTTGTGTGCCACTTTTAGGAAAAGGTCAGATTAATTTCAAGTAATTAGCAGAAAGGCAGCCTTGAGACATGGATCCGTTCAGCAAAAGCACAGTGCCAGAGTTAGGTCAAAGGCTGGAGAACTGGAAGTTCATTTCTAAAAATAACTTTTTTGGGGGAAATAATTGAATGATTAAGTTTGATTCTCAAGAATGGATTCTTAAAAATCATCCTTCCCTTTTGACCTCTATGGCATGTGTAGCATAAAAACCAGATTCTTGGTATGTTTTCCTTTATATAATTTCTACAATTAGTTATGTAAAAGGATATGGAATGGTTCAGCTGTGTCCCAGCAGATAAAATTTGTAATTGTTTCATATATATATATATATATATATTATATTATATTATATATATATATATATAATTTCAGCCAACAAAGAAGAATGAAACCATGCCATTTATAAGAAAATGGATGTTTCTTCAAAACATAAGTTTAAGAAGTCAGACCCAGAACAATAAATATCACATGGTTTGTCTTATATAAGAAACACAAAATACAATTGAATTAACAAAGTGAAAATAAGGGGGCCGGGGAGATGGTTCAGTGGAATAAGCACTTCCCTGGCAGGCGCAAGGGCCTGAGTTCAAT
>NDGM011117871.1:0-10515 GCA_002564305.1 Octomys mimax
TTTCTTTCTTTCTTTTCCATTTTTTGACAGATTCAGATGTCATGTTTATGTCTTTAATACATTTTGGGTTGATTTTCCTATGTGGTATGAAAGAAGGGACTCATTCTTCTCCATGATGGCATTGTGGTTTCCCCACAATATTTATTGCACTCTGCTGTTTTGCTCTTGCGCATTTTTGGCACCCAAATTGAAACTCAGCTGACCATTAGAATGTGAGCTATCTCTCCAGCCCACACAGTCCTGATTTCAATGAGAAGCTCTTTCCTCTCCTGTGATAACCATGGGTTGCCGTAGCTGGCACCCTGGGAGGCACAGAACTACTACTTACTTCACAGGTTGGCCTGTGACCTGGTGATACAACCAGAACGCATTTCCGGACATTGATTTGTAGGTTGTGGTGGGGATCTCTGATACAAGAAAGCATTCTGGGTAGCGATGTAGAAGCATAGCTTCCTGCAAGCCACTGATGCACATCTCGGCTCGTGAGGGAGGCAGCATACCAGGAATCCAGGAAACACTCAGAAAGGGAGGCTGAGAAATAACAAACATATGATAGCAGCAATTCCTGGTGATACCTTCTGAGTTATGATGAAAGCACTGCCATGAAAACTTTTCAGTTATGTAGTAATTTTCTTTATTACTTATGCTTGTCTAAATTGTGTTTTCTTCTACTTGCAAATAGAAGCATTCTGAGACATGTACTGATCCTACAGTCTCTAGCGCTGATAAACAGCAAAGCAAAACCAGAAACAAAAACAAAGTTGCATTATTTTTGCATAGGAATAAACTTTTTCTGATTTTATGCATGATTTATATATTTTGGGTGTATGCAATACCTTATTTTAATTGCATATCTTTTTTCAGTAGAGTTGAAGCCATATATGCCCAATATCAGTATGTAATTTGGAGACTGCATATTTTATTTCCTTTCCTTTCATTTGTTGCTAGGGAAATCTACATAATGTAATCAAAGTATTATTTAAAAGTCAAGAAGGTTTCTCAACATTAACAGAAGACAGTCATCTATAAACAAAACGCTGCTTCATTCAAATATTTTCCTCATAGCAATAAAGTACGCAAGAAAAAATAATAAAAAAATCAAGGAACAAACAAAGTTTCTTCTCCTGTTTCAAAGATTACCTGGAGATGTCTGTTGCCCTTTGCTGTATAATTAGAGAGGTACATTGCTTGAAGTTAAATTTTCCAGTGTCTAAAAAGCATATTTTGCACTGGCGAGATAGTTCAGTGGACTAAGTGCCTGCTTAGACAGTGCAGGGGTCCAGGTTTACTCCTGGTACCACATGCCGCTCTGGCCCTGACCCTGGGCACACTGAGTCGGCCACCAAGACCAGGTGTGGTGGTGCACGCCTGCAATCTCAGAGCTGGGGAGGCTGAAAACAGGAGGATCACTGAGTCTGAGCTGTGTAGTAAGACTCTGTACCAAATCCATTAAAAAGAAAAAAAGCCTATTTTCATGAATCCATTGAGCTAAATTACATAGAAAGAACTCAAATTTTTTTATAATAGGCCAAAATCCACCCTTTAATGGTTTCATTAAAGAAATAAAGATGTTTTTCTTTAAACTTATTGAATGTATATTTTTTGTATAATCATTATTGACTACTCATTCTAGTGTTCTTGTTTTACATTATTAAAAGGTTATAATAAGCAGCTCACTATGAATGTTGGCAATGAAGGAAGTAATTGGTTCTTTGGGAGAGAAATTATAAAATCTATATTTGAATATAGATTATTATAACTTGTTCCAGATCACAGACTTAGGGCAGAACAAATGGTGTCTGATTGAGACTTTAACATAGCTTAAGAAAAAAATGCCAACATGGGGTTCTAGTCACCCATAGAAAGCCAAACAAGAGCAATGTATTTGCAAAAAGCGTACTGACTATGAAATAAAGAGGATGCTCTATCATCAGACATTAAGTATTTATGCCTATTGATAAGGGTAGATTTAGGATTTATAGCCAGAGACTGAGGTATTTCTAATCTGAAAGGAAATCTCAATTCTTCTATAAAATGAGAACATCAGGTGTCCTTCCCAGTTGCAATAAAACTTCCAATTCATATACCTGCACCATTTTGATTGAATGCACAACTCACCAAAAATACTGACCCCAGATCCATCTACCTCCTCTTTTATAGTCCTGGACACTGTAGTACTTCAGTCAGTTAATAAAACAGGCTTCACTTATGATTGCTACAGAGCCACCTGGTTTGATCATAGGGAACCAGTGTTTCAGTCTTGGTGACTTAAATATTTATGGTTTGAATGAGAATTATATATCTCTATGTAAAAACATAAATTAACCTTTTGATGTTTATCTTACATGAGGTTTCTTAGTGTGAACCAGTGGTTGAAGGTTATTTAGGGGGACATGAGAAAATTCTCTCATGATATGGCTTTTGCATCATTAGCTCTTGTCATCCTGCTGCAGGGAGAGGACACTGACCGCGCCTTGCTAGTCTCCATGTTTCCTTAGAGCCACCTATAGTTATAAAGAGCCACACACTTTTGTCTTGGTGTGTGGTTGTCTCCGCTCTTCCTCTTTTCCCCAGCTTTCACATACTCCTTTGGAGCTGTACTCTTTGCTTTTACATGGAATTTCTGAAGTTCCATGGTGTAGTATAAGTACTGACTTATCTATCATATCCATAAGACTACAAGTCTTTTTTGAAGTATAAACTCAATATTATTATTCTGTGCCTAAGATGTTCAATGATAAAAAACAAACAAACAAACAAAAAACCTGAAGGGAATTTATATAATGGATGAATGAATGAATGAGTAGAACAGAATTTGGTTTTTAATGTAATTCACTTTCTTTGTTACTAATTATGGTAGATTGCAATAATGACCCAGATCTTCATCCCTTCCTAGATCCATGCCCAATCCTACACACCTTTGGTAGGGCCTTTGACCTCTGACCTCTGACCTCTGACTGTTGCCCCATCAGATACACCTTTCACTGTTGGTAAGCAAGACGCAAGCAGAAGCTGTTGAAGCAACTTATGACTCCAAAGCACACTGCACCAGAATGAATGGCCTCCGGCAGGTCTAGCAAAGTCCAGCATACATCAAATGGATCTCCCCAATGAATGCTCACAGTTCTATGACATTGAAATTTTAGGTAACCAATTATACAGCATCTCTGTAACAATTTGGACATGAGGTCTTCGTGATCACTTGTGGTCAGAACCCACAAAGCTAAAGGTAACTATAACATAATAATTACCATTAACTATAGGTAGTAAGGAGTAACTGTGAAGGTAGAACACTCTGTAACCGCATGGTTCAGACCTTAAGCTCATCTTTGCCATTATTATCAGTTTGATCTTGATCAAATTGCTATCACAAGTACCTTACACATTTTGCTGTAATATTAATTTTTTTAATATACGTGGAATACTTAGAACTTGCTTGGCATGGAGTAAGTCCTCAGGAAATGTTATTTTTCATAGTTGTACACAAAACCTTGTTTAATAAAGTTCTCTTTACCTTGCTAGTATGACACTGTGGTCATTGTAATCATGATGCATAGTTCTATGTATCTATGAAGAGCGGTAAAATATCCTAGTTTATTATTGTCACTCAATATGCTGTCCTTTTGAAATAAGAACTGGCAGCATCCTAGATTGTAAAACACAATTAGGTAACTATAGAAGTTGTCATAAAAAGAGATTTTCTGAGATAGCAATGTGAGATTTACCAATAAAATTTGAATTATAAATTGAGACACTAAAACTATTAATGACAAAGCCAGTGTTCTAACTCGAAAATCCTAAATTTGACCTTCTTCTTGTTCACATTCAACTCCTTTCAGAATTATCTAGAGAATATTTCCCTTCAGGAAGGTCAGCCCAGACAGACTTGCTTAAGACTTTCTATATTTTTCTAAATTCTAGATTTTATCTAAGTCCACTCACCTCTTGGGCTTCTGTTAGTTGGTATTGTTGGAAAGTCATATAGATCAACTGACAGAAAGGGGAAAATTGTACTTCTTCAACGGTTCTTTAGAGAAGGTATCTTTTATGGGAATGATTTATCGATCTCTTAAAATAATTTTACCACTATGTACCATGTTTCATTCCACAGAAAACTGAAAAAGTCAGGTAGACCAATATACAAATTTACAAGAAATTGACAGGGCCGGCAGAATAAAACATAGTAAAGTCTTTGGAATTTACCACAGTATTGCTGAGGACTGTTACCCAAAAAGGGAGTCAGGAGTGATGACGTGTACCTGTGATCCCAGCACTTGTGAGGCTGAGGCAGGAGGAGCCCAGCAAGCTGCCAGCCAGGCTTGACTACACTGTGAGACTTTGCCTCAACAACAAACAGAAAACCGAAAAGGGTTTCTTCAACATCGTGAGGAGTCTTTCAACACAGCACAAGCAATGCACCTCAAGACGTAGCAGAGCCCCCCTTCACTACCTGCAAAGCAGAATCAAAGAGCTGACTGGCTGCAGTCCCTGCCCGGCCTCATCCCTCTCCAGCACTGGTACAATCCTGAAATGAACTCTATTCAATCAGCCACTGAGCTAAATTAGTGTTGGTAATTTTTGCCTGCCAAAGAACAATAGTCTCTCACTAGGAGAAAAACACAGAAAAAAAAAAAAAGATACGTCTCTCAGAACTTTGCACTGATATCTTTTTCAGTTATTAGCAAGCTAAAATTATAGTGCACCTAGAGAGAGATGGATGTGAATAAAATTAACTATGACCCAAAGCCAGTATGTGAGGACGTGGCCTATGGGAGCTGATTGTGGAGCTGATTTAGATCCATTTCTCACTGCTAATGGTGTAGAAGCATGAATGGATTATAGATTTGGCTTTGGGATAATCTTTTCCTGAGGGCCTGCTTAGGGAGATGAGGAATGAAGATTATGTTATTAGAATATAAATTTGGCCTCTGGGGAAGCTGTTCCAGCTCAAAAAAATTATGGACACCTTTATAATTTTGTGAAAGTGTTCTGCACACATAATAACTCTGGGAAAAGAAAGGCATCAGCTACACACACCAGAGAGATATAGGAAAGTATCTTTATCTGGATGGCTAGAGTAATAGAATCCTCTTACCCCATGAACAGCATTCCCATTATTAAAATAAAGATGCTCTGTAGAGATGCAGGAATGAAAGCTGCCCATATATGGTGAATTCTGAGGGACTCAAACTTTCTTAAAAATGGTTGTTAATAGAAGTAGGTTGGAGGGCCGGACAAATAGCTCAGTGGATTAAAGCACCTGCAAGCAGGTACAGGGGCCAGGGATTTGATCCCCAGGCCTGTTGTGCCAGCCCAGCCCCTGGGGCATGCTGAGAGGGCAATTGAGACTGGGCGTGGTGATGTGCACCTGTAATCCCAGCTCTTTGGAGGTTGCAAACAGGTGGATCACTATGAGTCTGATCTAGTAGTGAGACCCTGAATATCCTGTAGACCCTTCCCTAAAATTAAAAAAAAAAAAAAGAAAGAAAGAAAAAGAAGAAGTAGGATGGAATAGAGACCTTACCTGTGCCTGGGGCTGCTGGAATAGCTTGAAACTCCATGAATGTGTATTTTACCAAGACTGGCCTTCAACATGGTGAAAAATAAAACAATAGAACATTTCCTGGCTGCAGTGGGGTGCTTGTGGGGCGAAATCTTGGGTAGGACTGGTTTATAGTCTCCTTAAGGCTTCCAGCATTTCTAGCAAGGATTTACATGGAAAGCTCCTTTTTTTCCTGAAGATTTCAGAGCAGAGCTCCTTTTACATCACAAGGGACATCACGCAACATATCACTCTAAAAATGAAATCCTCTTGCTCCGCCTGTTAACCAGCATGGAAAGTGTGCAGCTGTAAGAGCGCTTCCCAAGGCAAGTCACGGACAAGACAGGGAAAACAGTAAGATGCTAAAATGGCTTAGGGACAGAATGAGAAAGGGACAGACTGAGAATGATGGGCAACAATGCCTAACAGATTCACAAAAGAGAAATCTTTGACTTCACTCTCCAGAAGCAAATGAACACAAAGAAAAATAACAGAGGCCACCCTGAGTGTGCAAGGGCAGTTCTGGCCCCAGAGATAAGACCTGTCTTGGGAAGCCTGCAGCTTCAAATGCAGGGTTACACCCATTTGAACCGAGTTTTGAAGGACTCTATGTTATATACCAAACTTGACAGCTGTATTTGATGCACTCGCTGTCATCTGTGTCATTGTTTAATATAAAGGACAAGGAACTAAAGAGCTACAGAGACATCTTAAATATTAAGGCTACACAAATGACACTCTCAACACGAGATCACAACCATAAATAGAACATTTCAGAAAAGATGCTTTAAATGCTCTGTGTATCTGTTTTTGTATACACTGAGACCTCCACGTAGGCCTTGGGCAAAGTGTATTTAAGCTTAGATTTGCATCTTGGTTCCCTTCTGTTACTCTCCTAGCCTGTTGTTCTATCTCCACGTAGCCGAGAGGCGGGACATTAAAGACATGTGGTGATAGGACGAGGCTAGGTATTTATGTACTACATCTCCTAAAATCGTAGCCTATTCAAGCCTTGTGGGAATTCTTGCTTCTCAATGATCATACAGTGCTTAATCTCTATTCGTGTGAAACAAGAAATGTTCTCCTTCTTATTTTATTCTGAAGCCATCTTTAATGTCGGAGATGAATGTGAAGAGAGGGCGAGTTGACACTAACTCAGAATTATTATTCAATCAAAGTTCTATTTTCTTCTTATGATGATTTCATTTGTCAGCAGAGTTTTAATTCGAAGCTTGTGATCAGGGTTTTTTCCTTAAACAATTGGTGCTACCATCTGTGTCACCGGAGGCTTCTTTTTGTCAATTATTATGCATTATAGCCTCATCTGATGGAACACAATGAAAACATAAATAATTTGAGTGTGATTTTTGCCGGGAGAGAACTCCAAACAGTTCCTTGGTGCCAGAGTACTGTTTCCAGAGCAAGTGAAGCAGCTTAGTATTATGCCCACAAAAACACACCACTTTCTTCTGTCTTTCATCCTCTCTTTAAAATTTTTTGTTTAGTTTGATTAGAGACCCACATCAGAGGCGCTTTCTAGGGCATGGGGCCGTGTGCCTGGGAGCTTCCCACTGTGTTGATGAAGCACCATTCACCTAGGCCGAGCCGCTGGAGCTCAGAGCAACCCTAGGGCATTTTTGTTTTCTGCTTTATATCTCGTTTGTTCTTTCTCTTTGTTCTTGTCCATTCAGAGGAAGGTGTGTACTAATGCCAACTTGTTAGAAATGTACCCAGCAGGAGGAAAATATAAATTGTTTGGATTCTTTAAAATAGTTTTGCTCATTTGTCCTGCGTTTAAATGAACAATTAGAGAGTAGTCTCTGCAGAGACAGGAGGGGAACACTCCCCAAATAGCTTAGTTAGAAATTGTGTTACATGGTAAAAACCTAGGGGCTTTAATAAGATAAATAATTGTCTCATTAGTACCTTTTAGCTCTCCCACACCCCTTAGCCAAGAAGGATGCTCGGCTCTATGTAAAAAGGCCTTCTAGAAAAACTGGCTCTATTTCCAGACATATCCTGTCTGGAAAGTGTTAGATTCCAAGGAGTTGTACTTTCTGGTTTCTTACCATAGTATGCAGGCTATTCCTTTGCCTCTTGGAATATTCTGAAAACGAATAGGGAGCTGAATGAACTTAATATTAGGGTATTTTTCAACTTATTTTTTCAGAATACATCAATAAAAGGAAAATGGCAGATGAGATTTTCATTAAAATCTTCTGGCAGTTTGAGTTTTAGATCAAAGTTTAGTTTGTTGGCCAATACAAATTCCAGGTTAGCTGCTTTCACTTGGTTATTTTGTTTTTATCTGCCTGTGCTCTCACTGGACTACCAAGAGTGCTTGGTGGAGACAGGGAAGGATCCACTCTAATGCCCTAGATTTTTCTTTTTTTCATTCCTTCATTTAATAAACTTGACAAATATTTAAAATAAATGTTTTACTACCATTTGGCACATAATCAAAGTGAGGATTAGAATTTAAAGGACTCTATCAAAGTCCCTTATCAAAGAGCTAATTTCAGGAATCACTATTCAATTAAGAGCTAGGTAGTATCACAAAATAGGATGCTTGTACTATTCTATGTTGAATCCCAACAGATGGTGTTATGGTTTATTTCTTGAAATTGTCTATATAACAAATATAGGCCTTTCACATTCCTTGTTTTAACTACTTTTTAGATTCTATTATTTGGAGTACATGCAATTTACAATCATCTTGGGGAGTAGGTACAGGTGATACTACAGCTTTCTTCTGTTTGGATAACATCCTTCTCCTTGCTACATCCCTCCACCGCCTCCTGCAACTCCCATCTCCCCTCTTTCATTTATAATGTTGTTAATCTTATCTCATGTTTACAAAATATAGTGCTTCCGTTCATTAAGGTTCTTGTGTTCCCATGCACCGCATGTCTTCACTCCACTTACTTCCCCTTCCCCTTTTCCTCAGCCCTCACCCTTCTTCCCTTATGCCACTTCCCTGTTGCAAGAGACCCACCCACCTGTTCCCTTTTATCCATCCTTCATTATTCTCTTTGTAATTTGCCTCACTCAAATGAGAAATACTATATATTATATTTAAGCTTGTGTGTCTAGTTTATTTCAATGCAATATTTTCCAGGTGTACCCATTTTCTAACAAATGTCTCAAATTTGTCATTATTTTGAGCCAAGCAGTAGTCTGTTATATATAGATACCATATATTTTTTTTATCCAGTCATGTGTTGATGGATATATACAGGCTGCTTCCAGGATTTAGCCATTAACATTGCTATAAACATTGATATAAACACTGGTATGCATGTGTGTATCACTTAGTATGAAGTCTTAAACTCTTTGGGAAAAATACCTAATTGTCTGATTAAAACAAACAAACAGACCAACACCATCCCAAGCTATCTATTCTCATTCCTCAAGCATTTTCCTGTCATAATCATACAAGAGCCAGATTTTAAGTAACAGGGTTTATGACACAGCACCAACAAACGTGAGGATTTGATTTTCTATGTATTTCCTGCTCAGAAAGTTTAGTTAACTGTGTGTTACTCAGCCACAGACGTGTCTTTGTGCACCACCGGTTTGTAATTACCCTAATTGATTCTGAAGAGTGATCTTCACTCAGCATTAAGCCAAATGTGGGTTTTGTTAGCAATTTTCATGAAATGATCCCCCAAAGCTCCATTTTTTATAGCCACAACATGAGAAAGCCAAGAACCTTGCCCAGGCCGCTCTACTTACTTAATTATATTTTTGATAACTTATTTTACCAATTGACTTCTAGCCAGGCCAGGTTGTATTGGACCTTGATGAGTTTGCATAGATCTGCAGGAAGAAGAAATATCTCAGCTCATTATCTTCTAGTCTTGCTTTAGCAGACCTGTTTTCTGGAAACTAGATGCAAATTACACTTCTCATTCTCTTGGAAAACCATTCTTTCTGTTTTCTTCCATCAGCATGGAGTTGTCAGTTTCCTATCTTTGGGTAGTTGATGCAGACTTCGCTATTACCCACGAGTCCTGCTCTCAAAATCATTGCCTTTCCAAGTTTATACCAAAGCAATTTTTTTTGATCAAATGAGGTTTTAGGTTGAAGATTGGGTTAAGTAAAGCTCTGGTTAGTATGGCAATCAAATTAAAACTTCTCAATTAACTTTAAAAACTTTATTGATAAATTACTGTAGCAGAAAATATTTTGATTTGTTTTTTATTCTTGGTCGTATTCTTCAAAGTAGTTGCTATATATATGACCTCTTCTTCCCTGCTCCAGGAATAATAGAAGGGGAGAGATATCAAAGGTATGATAATTTTTGCTGTGAGACAGAATGAAAACAAATTAAATTAGGTGATTGAAAAAGAAATTTTTCTCAACTTTTACCACTTGAGTTAGTAGACTATGACCTTTGTATCTTCTGGGAGATGGCTCAGTGGAATAAGTGCTTCCCTGGCAAGTGGCAAGTGCAAGGGCCTGAGTTCAATCCCTGGTTCCACAAAAAAAATAAATGATAATAATAATAATAATAATAATTTCTCTTTCTTCCATTATAATTATTTTTGTAAACATTTTAATGAGAATTCATAATCTGTTCAATTCATAATCTGTTCACTTATATAAGTATCTGCACTTCAAATACAGAAATCTCTGGGAAACAAACAATGAAGAGTCTGTTCCCATGCCCAATGCAGATTTCTTAGTGTGTGGGGGAGAACATTGGAATTCATGAAATAGCCAGGATGTGTGTTAGCTACTGAAGTACAAAGGTAAATATTCTGTGTATGTGCTTCTTCAGAGGAAAGGGCAGAGATTTAAGGTGCAGGCAAAAGCATATGCCTCTGAAGACAAATGCTGGGCCGGCCAGACAGCTCAGCAGATTAAAGTACCTGCTTAGGCAGATGCAGGGGCCAGGAGTTTGATACTCAGCCTGCCGTACTGGCCCTGCCCCTTGGGTCCCCTGAGACAGTGTTTGAGACTGAGCATGG
>NDGM011117873.1:0-10905 GCA_002564305.1 Octomys mimax
CAAAATTACTGTACAGATTTAATGCAATCCCTATCAAACTACCACCAACATACCTCACAGACCCAGAGAAATCCTTCCTAAAATTTATTTGGAAACAGAGAAGATCTACAATAGCAAAGGCTATCTTGAGCAACAAAGACAAAGCAGAAGGCATTATAATTCCTGACTTGAAATTATACTACAAAGCAACTGTGATAAAATCAGTCTGGTATTGGCAATAAAATAGACCTGAGGATCAATGGAGTAGATTAGAAGATGCAGAAGCTTATATGAACATACTCAGCCACCTTTGACAAAGGGGCTAAACATGCTTACTGGAAGAAAGATAGCCTCTTTAACAAATGGTGCTGGAAAAACTGGCTCTCTGTTACTTTTTAAAACATATAGATATAGTTTCAAAATTATAAAAGTTATGCAAAGAATTTATCAATATAGTTCATGAAAAATTTAACATTTTATAATACTTGCATTTATCCTTTTCTGCATGTGGGTGTGCATATGTGTATTTTTCTAAACTTTTTTCCCATAGTAGGGTGCATGCATTATATTCATTTACCTCTAAGTAAGTATGAACATCTACTGCTCAGAGGAGAAAATACAAATAGCAAATACATATATGGTAAAATGCTCACATTACTGGTCCTTTGAGAGATGCAAATCAAGACAATTCTGAGATTCCATCTCACTCCTGAAAGATGGGCTCTTATCAAGAAATGAACCAATAACAAAGATGGTGGGACTGTGGGATAAAGGAAGCCTTCTGGGCTGTTGCTGAGTGTGTAGAATTTTACAACCACTCTGGAAAACAGTGGATATTCCACCAAAATCCAGGATTGGAGGTTCCTTTTCATCCAGGCATTCTCTTTCTAGTGTTTTCCTGGAAGAATCAGAAACACCTACCACAGCAATGGATGTACACCCATGTTTATAGCAGCACAGTTTGTGATACTAAGTCTTGGAAACAATCAAAATGCCCATCAACCAAGGAAGAAGTTTTTTTTTGTTTTTGTTTTTGTTTTTTATACAATGGGGTACTATTCAGCCATACAGATAAACTTGAGATATTTCTAGGTAAATGAATGCATCTTTTTTTTTTTTTTTTTTTTTTTTTTATGAATGCATCTTGAGAACGTATGTTTTAGTGAAATAAATTGGAGTCACATTTGTAAATATGGCATTGTTTGTCTGGTGTGAGATACTGAACGTGCAAATAAGAAGCAAAGTGTGCAGAAGGTATTGTGGAATTGGCAGAAACCGTTCACAAGAAAGGGGAGCTGGGGAGGGGAAAAGGTAGGAGGGAACAGGAAAGAAAACACAGTACATAGTCCTAAGTGAAATGCACTGGACACATGTTTAAATATTATGCCATTTCTCTAGTGGGAGAAACTGAATTGATAAATAGGGACAGAAATGTATCACAGAGACTGGGAAATAAGAAAATATTCAAATGGGAAGGGGAACAAGGAATAGAAGGGGAAAGAAAGGAAGAGAAAAGAAAAAATGAATAGGAGGAAGGAAATGAAAACAAAACTTTTGTAAATAAGGAAGGGAAGAGGTGTTGGAGGGAGGATAGAGGTTTTGGGGAAAAAAATCCAGAAATATCATGTAAAGGTCCAAATCCCTCTATCAATGGGATGATTATGTATATCTAACATGTATCAACAAAAGTAGTAAGAAATGCCCTTTGTTTTGTTGGACATTTACAACCTCTTGTCCTGTTATTTACATTTCTGCTCCTGTGGAACCTGGACCTTGCCTTGTCTCTCATGTCCGTCCAGTTTGTGCTTCATCCTCCTCTGGCCACAGGTGTGCTCCACTCCAGGCTCCGGAGTAGTTCCTGGGATCGATGGCTGCCGGGTGCTGTGCTCTCCCAAGGTGCTGACCACTTGTGACCTGATTCACAGCCGCATTGATGTGGGCTGCTTCGGTGCACACCGCCTTCTGCTTGGGCTTCCCTGTCGCTTTAGAGACATCCTGGCCACGATCTCCCCAGAAGGCTTACGCATCCACCAACTCTACACCCTGGATGTCAGCCACTGACTCCCCAGTGCAGATTCTTCCTCCTGCCACGCAGGCTACTTCTGTGTCCTCTACTTGTTCTTCCTTCCTTACTCCCTTCTATTGCTTTCTCCTCCTCTTCCTGATTCAAACCTTCCTTTACACTTTTATATCTTGTCTTCATGGCAAGGTACTAGTTNTTTTTTCCACTATAGGCCTTATTGATGGTATGGAAGGTATGGAATAGAAGCCTGCATATCAAAAAGGGAATTAGGTCAGGATATTACAAAACTGAAAAATAAACCTGATATCACCACACAGTAACTTCCCATGTATTTGAATCCTCATTTTATAGAGGACAAATGAGCAATTCAACAAAATTGAAGAACCTTCCACTGATTTCCACTGCTTCAAGTTGAGTCTGGAAGACCACTAACTTGGGATCTGGCTGGCACCACGGCTGGGAGCTTGTCCTCTGAATCACGTGCAGGAGAAACATCACAGCTCCTAAAGGTTTTTCTCCCAACACTTGCCCCAGCCGTCTCACGTGTCAGGGCATCGTCTGCACATGTGGAGCAGAGACGGCTCGGTGCCCTCCTGAGCCCAGTACTTCAGAAAGCATCTGCTCTTCTCCCATCCAGAAATCTCCATGGCGTGAAGCATCTATTGTTTCCTTCTTGTCTTTGCTTACGTTGTTTTGCTTTGCTTTCAGCCACAGTGACTGAAGCCCAGGCTGCATGCAAACCCACAACCACCGAGCCACAACACTGACCCCAAAATCCCTATTTCTTTTTCTGGACAATGTGTTATCTAGTCCACGCGGTGTAGTTCCTCACCTTACTGTGTAAAGTGCTGCTGTGTCCTAATGTAGTAATCAGTGTGGACTCTGGAAGTAGTTCACCCAAATCTTATTTCATTTTAATAAGTTGACTAATTTTTTTTACCAAAAATACTCTTTAAGATAATTATTCCCTTAGTATAAATAGCTTGATGTTCAGGGATTAGCCATTTACCAAGGAGTAAAGAAATATGTTGCATTATTTACTCACTTTATATACTCTCTGCATTTCCTAAATGTCAAGATAGAGCATTGCGTAGGCTTCTTGTACTTAAATCTTCCATTTGCCAACTATCAGATTAAGGAACACATTCTTCCCTGTGATGTGTCTCAAAATTATCTTTAAATATTGCTCTAGTTATTGATTAAGTTGCTATTTTCACTCCAATTGATAGTATAATTTAAACTTTCCTGATTCCAAGAATGTCAAGAACACATTGATACTGACAGAGAATAAGTGACATATGTGTGCATTAGCAATAAATGCACGAGACTCAGTTAATACAACAACAACAACAACAACAAAACCTAAAGGCAGCTAACCTTGTGAATTCAAATCAGCACAGACTCATTAGTTCAGGAATTCAGGCTCCGGCCCCAGGGAAGTGAAAGGATGCTGCCGTAGCGTGTTGCTTACTTTAGCATAGTGCATAGGTGATGGTATCTGTGTGAGAAATACTTGAAATCATAGCCTCTTCTCCACATCATCATTCTTCTAAAGTTAACCAAAGAACTGTAAAATTATTATTTTTTTTTATGTTTTTAGTACAGAGTCTATGGGGTCTCACTACACGGATCAGACTCGTAGTGATCCTCCTGTTTTCAGCCTCCCAAGCACTGGGTTTACAGGTGCACACCACCATGCCCAGTCTCATGCCTGGTCTCAGCATGCCCTGGGGGAAGGGGCGGCATGGCAAGCCTGGGGATCAAACCCCTGGCCCTTGAGTGTCTAAGTAGGTTCTTTAATCTGTTGAGCTATCTGGCCAGCCCTTGTAAAATTATTAATACCCTGAGTTTTATGAACAGCTGCATTATCTATACAGTAAGGGCCATTCTTTCTTCTTATAATCCTGTTTCCAGATGCTCTGTCTTACTCACAACCCATGTCTAGTGATAATGTACATGTGATCTTAAGAGTTAATCCTCGTAGAAATACCTGTATGGTACCAGACTCATATTAGCGGCAAAGACATAAAGAGGGCAGCTCAAATATGACTAAAGTCAGTGACACATGCTATAAACTTACATTTCTGAGTAAATCAAAGAATGTGTATAAAAGTATATGGGTTTCACCTGTGCTCAGCACGTTATGTCACATTCTTTGAATTCAAAGGATAGTTTTGCTAGCAGTGCTGCTTTGCGTGAAAGTGTAGCTGAAAATCCGGATGAGCTCTTGTGTCTAATGCACTAATTCTGAGTAACATGAGCTAATGAGATCATTAGACAGTGTCCTCTTTAGAAAGAGAAAAAGGGACTTTTTATGTCTAAATCATTAAAATCTGCTGTTAGCACTTCTGTGATCTCCAGGCAGGACCGACTACAGTTCGTCACCTCTTCAGTTTTATGACACTGTGGTCTTTCACTGGTGCTGACAGGGAATGAGTGACGTAGGAGAACATCAGCAATAAACAAATGCAGCTTGGTTAAAAGAAAGTCCTGAGATAACATCAACCACCATCAGGTTTTAGTTAGAGGCCACCATTTCAAACATTTTATGGCCCTACATTTCATTCAGTTATTTTGTAGAATCCATTTCATTCACTGAGTAAACAAATATTCTAAAACATCTACTTCTACCCCATTCAGCTACTGCTCCCAGTATTAAGGATTTGATATTGAATTACATAGTGCTTATTCTAAAGAGGTTTAAAGCCTAGTAGCTTTCAAAACCAAAGCAAGTTCTATGCCACAGATGGCCAATTATGATTCTAAGGTGTACACCAGAAAGAGAGAGAAATGAAGGAAAGGTCGGGGAGAGCAAGGACAGAAGGTGGTTTGAATGAAACTGCTTAATGCAGGTCTGCAATAAAAGAAATAAAATATTTTGGGAATTCACAATCCATGCAGTCAAACCAACAAAAATGGTGCTGCAGTAAGTTCAAAGACTAACCTTGTCTCACATTTAATTATTTAATTACGAAGTCAAGAACTATTTGAGGCGGACTGCAATGCTGCTGCACACGGGCGGCACTAGCACGAATGCACCGTGGAAACTAAGCACCGGAGCAATCACTGGCGGGCTTTTTCCACAATAATTACAACAGTATGACTGATAGTTCAGTCAATAAAAGTAATAATGCCAAGGATTATATGAAAATAAAGAACCAAAGTAGCAAATCTTTAACGTGTTAAAACCAATTACATGCTAAACTAAGATCAATGGATAGCAAATCAAGAAGTTGCACTTTTTATTTGGTGTTTTCTCTTCCCTGAAAAAGAATACAGAAAAGCACAATCATGAAATGCCCACCTTTCATATCATGACAGCTTACCATCACAAAAGAAGAACTGCATACCTTGTTTACTGCTTACAAATCTATTCCGCCTCTTGCATTGAACAAATCATTACTGAGTCTCTTGTGTGTGATTATGACCTCACAAGATGGAGATCATAACGGGCATGAAAGAAGCAGAGTATATGGTGTGCAGCTTCCAGACCAGCCTGCCGCCACTAACCCAGCACCGACCCCTCCCTCTCTTCACAGCTCCATTTATGCTGCAGCTACCACTGCACCCATCCTAGATACAGCAACCAGCAAGCCACAACTGGAAAGGTCACAAGAAAAGGGTTGATGGCAAACAGAACATTCTGAACCATGGAAAGAGACATATGTAGACTGGGGCAATTTTAGGTGAATGAAGGAAATCAGGGTAGACATGAAAGGAAAACATGATTTATATTGAAGACTCATGTACTAACAAATCATAGGATAACTTTGGACTTAAGTGAGGCCATAATGTTGAGTGAAACAAATCAGAAACATGGGCTTAGATACATCATGATTTCTCTTCTATGAGAAACACAAATTATAAATAAAGAAAAAACTAAAAGAGATGATACAAAGTAGGATGATAGATATTTCTCAAATAGAAGAAAATCAAGAGATGGGAAAAGGGGTAGGCAGGGGGGACAGGGTATGACAAAAAGAATTATATACATGCCCCCACTGCACCCAGGAAATGTGAACACTATGTACTGCAACATGTACTAATAAAAAAGAATTAATCACGTAGTCAAATTGTCTAAAAGAATGAATTTCCTAAAGGAAAATGCCTCAAGTTTCCTTGCTAAATATTTAGAAACCTGTCTCAAATAGGTTTTCTTATTAAAGTTTTCTAGACATTCCATGAGGAATTTCAATTCAAATTTTTATCAATGATGTCCTAAGATGATGGTTTAAAGTCTCTCCTGGAAAATAAACAGCATGGCTGGGGAGTTGGCTCAGTGGAATAAGTGCTTCCCTGGCAAGTACAAGGGTCTGAGTTTAATCCCCAGTTCTGGAAAAAAAAAAAAAAGGAAAATAAACAGCATGGTTACACACAAGCTGTACTTGAGAGGAGTCTAAAACGTCATCAAAATGGGCTGAATTGAAGAGAGGTGATATTCACTGAATATCTGTTTCAGCTCTTAGAAAATATCTTGGTTCCATGTTGGTGGCACAATATTTCACAAATATACTCCCATATGCATAGGGGAAGCCAGCTCTAACAGGCCCTCCTGTGCGGTCCTTGCTCAGCTTTCTTTGCACAGGTCCTCACACAGTGGTGACCTCTCTGACTGTCAGATCCTGAAGAAGTGACTGCGTGTGGTTTCAGAGAATGTGCCATAGGCCATCGCAGTTTCCAAGTTGCCCTCTTGGTGGCTCCTTCAGGTTGAAGCCAGCTGCCATGCTATGAGGATGCTCAAGCAGCTGTGTGGAGAAGCCTGTGGGGGAAAAGCGGAGGCCTCCTGTACAGAACAGCACGAACCTGCAGGCTACGCAGCTACACTGAAGTGTGACAGATCTTCCAGCCTCAGTGAACATGTAGACATCTGTGGTCCTCTCTGACATCTCATCTAGAATGTCAGCAAAGAGCCAGAGTCAGAATCCCTCAGATGAGCATTCTGACTGACCAAAGCTAAGAGACAGCAAATGGTTTTTCTTTTCTTTTTCTTTTAAAGAGAACAGAAGAAAAACAAAAATGATACAGAATTTCAAAATAAGATAGAAAATTAGCAATGGTTATATTGCAAAAAAACTGTGATAAACACTATCTTCTAGAGCAGAGGTATCTTCACAGCAAAACTGAGCAAAAGGTACAAAGCTTTCTTGTCTAATCCTGCTCTCACAGATAGCCTTCAGCACTAATAATAAGTCCCCCATTAGTGGTCCCATTAGTGGTCCCATTAGTGGTCCCATTAGTGGTCCACTTGTTAACAGTGATGAACCTCCACTGGCACATCAGTCACCCAAAGAGCACGGCTTACATCACAGCTCACTATTAGTGTTGCATGTGCATACAGTTGTGCAGATGCCAACATTGTGTATCCATAATTATAGCACCCCACAGAGTATAGTCACCACCCTATAAACCCTCTGTGATGCCTCTATTCATTCCTCCTTCCTATGACCACTGATCTTTCTACTGTGTTCATAATTTTGCCTTTGCCAGAATGTCAAATAGTTAGGATTATACGGTAGAAAGTCCTTTCATATTGGCTCCTGTCACTTTGTAATATATGTTTAAATTTCTAGCATGTCTTTCATAGCCTGAAAGGTCGTTTCTTTTTATCCTGCTTACCACTAATTTTCCATTGTGTGGATGTATCACAATTCACTATTTACCTACTGAAGGGCATTTTGATTGCTTTCAAGTTTTGACAAGTAGGAATAAAGAAGGCTGCTCAACAACCATTTCCGGGATTTTGTATAGAAATATATTTTCCACTCTTTTTGGCAAGTACGAAGGAGCTTTTAGTTTTTAAAGGCATGAACTCTCAGGGTATTACGCACAGCAGATAAATAATACACAAGCGGCAGAGGTGCAGGCTGTTTCTAACTTTTCCATGAACCAGGCCAAGGCAGCACCCAAGAAAGCACGGCACGCAATCCTCACAAAATGCTGAAAAGGTGACATTTTCAGGCCACTGTCGATAGAAAGCTCATTGTCAATCCCTCTTGTGAGAGGTGAAGTTGTCTGTTTTATGAGACAGATTGAAAAATTCCCTGAACCTCCCTTCCACCTGTTTTTAATGCCTTAGAAATGTAAGTCATCAAAAGTTATTTTTCATCAGAAACCTATAATTTCTATCAAATCCAAATAAACTCATAACTGCAAAGAATACATCATCCATGTGCTCAAATCCTCACAACCAACTATAGCATTCTACTTTTATTGCAGCAATGTTGATATAAACAATAAAAACCAGTTAAGTTTTGCAAATGCAGTTTGGGATAAGCATATGCAACTATAAAAGATCTGCAGAATAAACTAAGCTTACAGGAACAATGGGGTTATGAATTTATATAGGTCATTTTTACTGTTATGATGTATTTTTCTTTTCAGAGAAAAATAATCCAAATCTGAATTTGAACTTTGTAACCATATCTCATACCTTAAAGTTTGTATTGTATTCATAAATTTTTGAATTAAGTTTTCAATTCATTAAAATTACTTCAAGTGACAGATATTCGAAATGTTTGATCTTGTGAAATATTTATATTGTTGACCATCCCATTGAAAACAGAGAGCTGGAATTCAATTCTTTCAGGAAGTTAAGTTTAAATAAGTGTAACCGAGAACTTGATGAAATCTACGCAGCTCTTAAAGTTTTGCTTTTTATAGATCTGTCAGTTATTAGCAAGCTTTACTCCATTAGCTTATTAATAAGAAAATACTAAGTGTGATACAGCTTTGCTCATGTCGTCTTACATAAGACAAGATGTGTCAAAGCGTTCACTTTGACATTCCTAAATCATATGATTATATGGAGCAGAAGTCAAACTCTCAATTAGCTGTTGAGGTATACGTACATTCTCTGGAGGTACCGAATAGGGATGCTGCCCTTTCTGAATGGGTCTTTTTGACATAGAAGAATTTCAACTTTGCCAGAGGCTTTAGTAAATCTTTTTCCATTATTCAAATTTACATTTAGATCTCACTCTTAAGTTGGTCTTAAAGAAAATTCCAAGAATGGTATTATCTTTTGTATTTCGTTGTATTTTTTCACCAAATAGATTACAGACATTTATCTTTTTAGATATCAAAAATATGGGAGAATTTCGTTCAGAAATTATATTCTTTGATTTTTTTTCTTATATATCTAAAAAAACAGTCTGAAACGCAAGTGTTTAGGTTTATTTATGTAAATATGTTTCATTAAAATACATGAATAGGGTCAAGGACATAGCTCAGCAGCACAGAGCCTGAGTTTTATTCTGGACACAATCAATCAATCAATCAATCACATCAATAAGTTTTAAGAACAAACTATCATTCATTCTCTATTAGTATCTACTTCCAATGTAATAGAAATGATCAAAGTAATGTCATTATCCTCTTTAATGTCAGGTTGATTGCAAGGTCTTCATTGTTCTCTTTTTGTCATATACACCAGAATATATTTTAGATGGTCATAAATCACTTATTTAGTTTTACTATATATTTATTTCATATAATTATGAACAGAACATAAAACTTTAATTTATAAAATTTTTATTATTTTGATGAAAAATGGTCTAAAAATTTGAAAACCATCTTGGGATTTTCATTACTTTTAGTTAACTGCAGTTAAGAAGATTTAGGACAAACAAAACACTTGGCCTGGCTAAAACTGGGACAAAGCTAAAATGATATATGGAAGAAGAATGTCGAGAGAAAAAAATATAATAAAAAATAAAGTATCTGGCTTCTAAGAGACAAAAATAGTATTAAACATATTCTATGAATGCTCCCAGGATATCCTAAGAAATTGCACATTTCTCAACAGGTAGAAATCCCATTATTTTTTATTGTTTTCCTGACCCTGTTCACTTTCATTTTATAGCTGGTGTTAATTCAGTGGACTAGGGCCATGGAGATGGCTCAGTAGAATAAGCACTTCCCTGGCAAGTGCAAGGGCCTGAGTTCAATCCCCAGTTCAAAAAAAAAAAAAAAAATACAGTGGACTGCCCAGTACAGAAGAGTATCAACATTTCCAACTATTAATTTCATAGAAAAAATATCTATTTTTCAGCGTCAAACCCATGAACAGACCAAATAAAATATATTGTCACCACATAACAAAGCTAGATTCTTTTGATTCAATTAGTGTATGCACAAGATTGTGCTCACCACTTTTTGCTATTGTAACAGAACAGCTGAGATTCTGTGCAGAAGAAGTGATTTGGCTCACAGTTTAGAACGTGTCAGTCAAGGGCTCACCAGCTCACTGTTTTAGGGTCTACAGCGTAGTAGTAAATCTTGGCAGAGAGAAGCTGGAGAAGCAGCTACCCGCCTCATGTCAGCTTTGTGGAATAAAGGAAGAGGAAACTCTTTCATTTCTTTCAAAGACCCCACTAAGTTCCCCGCCTTGAAGGTCCCACCACCTCCTAACAGCAGCGAGCCAAGGGTCAAGCTTCTAACACGTAATCCTTTGGGGATCATTCCAGCTTTAAGTTATTGTTACAAAATCAAGATGGAAAAATCTTTTTTTTTTGGAAGAATCTTGAAGTATGCCCTCAAACTTCTAACAAACAGTGAGCTTAAAGAGAGATGCCTCATGATATCCCGAGCTTTACAGGTTTTCTGGTACACGGTCACTCAGGCACACTGGTGCACCCATTTGGAGAAAATCAGTGTGCATTAAGCTACCATCGTGTGGGGGGTGTTGCCTAATAAAAACCAAATGTTGGCTGGTGCCAAGTGGCAGTTGAAAGCCAAACAGTATATTATTCTGCAGTGCACACACAACAGAACGATTAAGACAGAGTCCTTTCTCCTATTATAATACTGTCCAATAAGAACAGTGTACTTTCTTTCTTTTGGTATTTTAGGGAAGGGTCTACAGGGTGTGCAGGGTCTCACTACTAGATCGGACTCCTAGTGAT
>NDGM011117889.1:0-10555 GCA_002564305.1 Octomys mimax
AGAAAGATTTGTACTAATAGTGTTTGGACAGGAAATCATGTTTGCATCTTGTACTATGAATAACTACTATGAAGACAACAATATGCAATGAATTAATTATTGAAACTGTCCTACTTAAAAAAAAAAGCTGAGGACCAGCCAAATAGCTTAGGGCTCGCCAAATAGCTCACCAGATTAAAGCACCTGCTTAGGCAGACACAGCAACCAGTGTTCAATCCCTGGGCCTCTGAGAGGGTGAATGAGACTGGACCTGGTGGTACACACCTATAATCCCAGTGCTTGGGAGGCTGAACAGAGGAGAATCACTACAAGTACCTTGTAGACCCTTACTAAAATATAAAAAATATATAAAATAAATAAAAAGCAAAGGATGTGCCAAAATAAAACACTGGATTTTGTTGTGTGACACATTTCTCATACCTGAGATTGGAATACAGTTAAATGAATAAAGTCTCATTCATTGGCAGAGCAAAATTATGTAAGCACACATAAACATCAATCAAACTTTACATGGAAAAGCAAATTCGTAAGTTTATTGCAAATAAAACAGTGCTGCGTTAGGTTGTAGACTTTAGGACAGATTTTTAATGGCCATGTTTCTGTGTAGTGTTGCATTTATCAAAGAATATTAGTTCTGCATATCTCTGGGGATATATTTATAAGCAGCACGTATTAAGCAAAAGATTATTATCTCTAAACTTATTACACTCACATTTTTTATTTTTACTACTTCATATTTAAATTTAGTTGTTTATAGTATCAGTCAATTACTCGAAAGCCTGTGACATATTTTAAACAAAACAGTCATTAAAAAGGTTGTTTCATTCGAAGTTATCATCTTTTAATAAAATGATCAAGATGGTCATAAAAGTTATGTCAGTATATATTAATTTAATGAAACACCAAAATAATACAGAGGTGCTGAAGTATTTCAGAAACATCAGTATTCACCTTTTTCTCTACGTACTCTTACCCCCTTTGTAATGTTCATCTGCTTCAAATTTGATGCACTCCAAATTTTTTTTTTTTTTTTTTTTTTTTTTNTTGCGGAACCAGGGATTGAACTCAGGGCCTTATACTTACCAAGCAAATGCTTATTCTACTGAGCCATCTCCCTGGCACTCCAAATTTTTATGTCTATACTCTGCTTTAAACTGTAGTCATAAATCCAACTGGCTACTGAACATGCTTTTTATTAATTTTATTGGATATATATATGCATATATATCACATTCATCATAGGCAACATGTACCTGTATATGATACATCTTGATTCTTCTTTTTTTTCCTCTTTCCTCCCCTCCCTTCATCGGCTCTACCCTGCTTGTTTCCAAAGCTTTGTTTCCATCTGGATGTCTAGTATACTTTTCACATGCACCTATCAAAGACAGATCGTTCTTATCCTATCCCTACAGCAGTCTTGCATTTCTTGTTGAAGTTAATCCATGCTTTGTTTTCAAGTCAGAATATTAGGTTCATCTTTTATTCTCCCACGTGTATATTATTGTAATAGTTTCCGGTGCCTATTTTTGATCTGTATATTCAAGCTAGTAGCAATCAGGACTATTTACACAAAAGTGTACCTTGAATTAATGTAATTGTCTTATGCAATGTATGTGTTGTTTGCCTCAGTCTGTCTTTTATCTGTATATATTATAATTAACTTTATAAGGCCCTAAAAGTGAATCTGCTGCTGGCAAAATGAAAGGGGTGGAGGGAAAGGGAAGAAAGAAATGTTTTACGTATCTGCAGCAGCTCCCTACAATGAATGGAATTATTACATACTGCATGAATATACTACCCAAAGTCAGAAAATTAAAACACAAAGTTGAAGTGCGCAAGTATTTCTTGAGCACGCTGGCCTTTTTCGGGCCATGATCTTCACTGCCAGGCAGTCTGTGAGTGCAAGTAAAATGTTTTCCCAAGACTGCATTTTCATTTCTTCCTCCAACCTGGTGATCCCAGAAGAATCACAGCTTATCCAGAGCCTGTAAAAGCATGTTTCTCTGTCCCGTCAGCAGAGGACCATGCAATCCATATTCACACATCTAGGACAGATTGATGGAGCAGGCATATGAGTTTGAAGAGTAAATACACAGATGCTAGATAAGGGTCCAGCATTTCTACTTTCTTTACAATCTAGGCCAGAATCAGGTGGACAGAGGCTGCATGCTGGGGCCATTTTTTTCTACACCATAGTCCTAAGGAGCCCCAAACTGCAACCACAAAGCTCTGTGAAAGTAGAAAGATAAAACATTTTAGGTAATAATTCCCAGTTTACAATAATTCTATTGTAAAGAAAATGTTGGGGCCAGAGAGATGGCTCAGTAGGATGAGCTTTCCCTGGCAAAAGGGCCTGAGTTCAATCCCTGGTTCCGAAAAAAAAAAAAAAAGAAAGAAAGAAAGGAAAATGTTTATGAGCAAAAAAAAAGTTACTAACAGTTGTGCACTGTTTATACACAGAAATCTTTGTAGCTTTCCATTGATAGTGGCTTGACCTTCGGCATGGCCTTTGAATCACATGTTAGCAGGACTTCACTATGTGAGATAGACTCGATCCATGAACAATACTGAATATTGAAAATGATCAATTTTAATACAGACGTAGAATAGTACAGATTCCATCTACAGTCTTGCCAGGGCCTCACAATTATTACAGCTGTGCACACTGCAATGATTACCCAGAATAGTGGAAATCTAGTAGAACAAAAACAGCAAAGGAAGAGACGTCTAAAATGACTCAGAGTCGACGTCGGTTAGGCAATGTGAGCGACCGCGGGCACTGTGGGCAGAGTGCCATGGAGCACAGAGATGAATGCTTAGCACGCACGAGGCTCCAGAGGTGTGCCCTTGCGGACGCCACAGCTCACGTGATGTCTCATTTTGCCACAGGAGTTGACTCGGGAGCACCATTCTTTCCTCAGTGTTTCCCCTACAGGCTCAGTTACTCACTTTTGGAGTTTTTTTTTTTTTATTATCATTCATTTATTTATTTGATAGAGGGTCTCACTATGCAATTTGGAGTGGTAGTGACCCTCCTGCCCCAGCTTCCCCAGACCTGGCATTACAGGTGTGTACTGCCACACCCCGTTGTGGTGGCCAGCATGGTTCCCTCGGTGTTCTGGGCTGGCATGACCCAGCATGGCATGTGGTACCTGGGATCAAACTTGGGTCCTTGAGCTTGCCAGGCAAGTGCTTAGACTGCCAAGCTATCTCCCCACTTAAACTTTTTCAGTTCTTAGGATGTAGACAGAAAAGTATCCTGGGACCATACAATCTCAAAAGTAAAATGTTGTCGTTATAAAAAATAAAAGTAATTTTCTAAAACTAATTTATCATTTAGCTTCAATGTTTGAATTATTAACTGCTTCAGGTTGCAATGATAGCTATAAACTAAATTTTGAAGATAGAAGCTGGGGGCAAGGGACCTGAGTTCAATCTCTGGCTCGAAAAATAAAAAAATAAATGTCTTTCTCTGGAATATGCCAATGCCAAAACAGTCATCAATTTTCTTGTCATTCCTTTAACCTCATTTAGCAAGTGACTTTTCCTACAAAAAACTGTAAAAACCATTGGTTTATACCAGGGAGGTAGAGCTATGTGGATTCTTCTGGGAGACAGAATACAGATACAGCACTCAGGCTAAAGAAATGCTTTATAAGAAAGAAGCAATGTTAAATAGCAAGTGTGCAGACTTTCTTAGATGGAGAATTCTCTCTGGTTATTAATTGATACAGATATGCTACTTGGCACGTACTTTAGACCAAACTTTAGCAGAAGCTGCGAATAAACATACAAAAGCTAAGGGCTTTAGTACATGTGATAGATTGGATCCAAGAATAATACTGAACACAGAAGATCAAGCAATAACTAAAAGGATGCTCCAAGCAGGCCCAGTCATAAAAATTTATATGTGTAGAATAACTAAGAATAACTTTGCACTCACATGTTAATGAATATATGCTTGTATTATTTACAAAGGAAGTATATGTTTCATTCTAGAGAATGTATTAAATTATTCTAAGAAATACTTTTGTTACCTTTATAAAGAGTCACAGTAAGAACAACAGTTACTCTTTGTAGATATTTTGGGTTATTACAGTTGAGTTTGAGACTTTACATTGAGTTTCTTTAATGATCATGCTATGTATTATTCTTTGGTCACAATAAATACTAGGTATAACTTAAATATTTGTCACATGACTTCTGGACATTATTATACTTCAATACTGGGAACACTTGTGTGCCTGGCTTTTTTATTTTAGAGAGAAAGAAAGGGAAACAATAAAACAATAATAGAGAATTTCAAAAGATAACAGGAGATTAACAATGGTTAACATAGTGCATATTGTTATATTCAACTAAGTTGTTTAGATTACAAAATAAGTATGCATTGATCAAACAATATAAGCACAAACCATTTTTTCAATGAAGTAAAAGAATTCGGTAGTACAACTGTCTTACCTATCTTATGTATACCGCCCCCATGCTTCTTTTCTTCTTTTACCAATCCCAGTTGTTCTTTCTACATGAGCAATTTCTTTCTCTTTCACAATATCTATTGTAGATTTTGGGTCTTATTTACTTTTTCAGTTTCATGGCATTTTGAACAAAGTTCCCTATATGAAGTTTCAGAGTGAATTATTTGATAATGATATTGAAGATCCTATTCACCTTATCCCTTACATATCTTTGTTCTACCCAAATAAATAATACAGAACGCAGAAAATGAAAGATGATCACAAATCCCTCAATGCAAGATTTGTTGCTCCAATCTTCTATGTCTAGAGGTTCTCATAGAACCAAAGGATTTTTAAAAAAATGATTGAAGATACATATCTAGTTCTAATATTTAAAAGCAATACATAATCGCTTAATTTTTGCTCTCTTTTTGCTTTCTGCCATCTATCATATTTTTCATCTGTTCTTAAAACCTTTTTGTGCACAATCATTTTGAAATATTGGTAAAGAAAATTCTATAGTACAATATGAGCCATAATAGCTACTGACTGAAAATAAAATTGCAGGAAACAATAATAAAAGGATGGCTTAATGCCAAAAAGGTAACACTGGCTGAACCAATATTGGCATATCTTGTTAAAGAGTGAAAATATATCCAAGAGTGTAAATTAAGTGTTACCAATATCTCATAAGGCCAGATAAAGATGCCAACTATTCACATTCCTCTCCTTTCACTAAAGAATATTAGTAACATAACATTTTAACAGTCTCTGAACTTTATTTAAAAATGGAAACAGCTGTTAAACTCTTGGAACTACAATATCAGGGTAGAAGGGTAAGAAATATGGGTTCGTCTGCCAGGCCTCAAAAACCTAGCCTTTCTTTATGTAGCAACCCTATAAACTTGACCAATTTGTCAAATCTCAATGACCCTTAGCTTCTTCTCTGTAAAAAGAGATGGCAACATCTCAAATGTACAGCCATTGTAAGGACCAAATGATATAATAAGTTGCTAGGAAATAATAAGTATTTAACAGAAGTTAGCTGCTATATGATAGTCAGGCAGATGAACTGTCTCAGACCAGCTGAGTGAAAATAGAATAACAATAAAACCATGACATAAGATCTATTGCTTTTCAATTTCTGTTTCGATACTTATGTTTTTGTCTCATGAACTCAATTGACAATTTATTCCAGAAGGTTAGAAAGCTCTTTACACTGTGCGTGTGTGAGTTTGTGTGTGTGTGTGTGTGTGTGTGTGTGTGTATGTCTTCGTCTGTCTGTCTGCCTATCTGTCTGTCTGTGTGTCTGTCTGTGATAGCTCTCCACACAGACCCTGAGCAGACTGAACAGACGTTCATTCTTGGTTGTTGAATGCAGTGGACTTAAAATGTGAGAAGCAATGTTTAAGGTCTCTGTAGCTACAGTTTTCCATGTACAATGATTTAGGTAGGAAATGGAAGTCATCAGAAGGCCCTACAAAGAGAAGGTGACTTTCAGTTGGACTCAGAGGTAGTTTATTCCCAGAAACTCTCCCGTATTTTGTCCACTGAAGCTCCAATTCCTAAAGACTTATCTTCCTGCACAGAAAGTAAACGTGTGCTCAGTAAAACTGGTTGATTTCCCTTGTCAATGTATGTTTCTACACGTGCTTTGTTCAAAGAGTAAATACAATTTAAAATTATTAAAACATTCAATGTCTCAAAACTCTTCTAACACAGGAAGCAATGTATTTGCCTTACATCATAAATGCTGGCAAATGAGAGATACAGAAAATGAAAGAAGTGATCAACTTCTTATAGTGCATTACCTATAAGTCTAGTGAGAAAACAAGACTAATTTAAAAAATTATGGACTAAAGTGCCTGCTTAGGCACAGTGCAGCCACTGGGGTTCAATGCCCGGCTTATAGAGTTGGCCCTACCCAGAGGGCGCGCCGAGATGGTTATTGAGACTGGGTGTGGTGCACCTGTAATTCCAACACTTGGGAGGCTGGAAACAGAAGAATCACTAAGAGTCCTATCTGTGTAGTGAGACCATAGAGATCCTATAGACCCTGTCCTAAATACAGAAAAAAATTAATAATTTTATGGTTACAGAACTTACATAAATGTACACTTATATACTTCCCGGTAATTTTAGCAAATGCTATTTCAATATTAAGTATGATTTTATTAGTTTATCAGGTTATACTGTTAACTGTAGATCATTCCAGAAAAGTCACTTTTCTATTTTTAAATTTGTATTTAATTTCACATCATTTTGTGTGTGTGTAGGTGCCCAAAATCAAACTCAGAACTACATGCTTGCCAGGTAGGGACCGTGCTACTGAGTTACATCCTTAGCTAACTTCACAAATCTTTAAACTACTATTGATTCTTTTAATTTATTTTCTTTTTTCATTGGTTTTCTCAAACATGGTCCTTTGGAGAAACATATAATAGCTCCTTAAAGTTTCTTCTTCTATTATGAGGTATAGAGTGGCTGCCATACCTCACAATTTCATACATATTAAAAGTAATTATATATCCTAGGCTAAGAATGTAAAGCTATTTCATAAATAAGTTCCTACTCAAATTATTCATCAAATCCATATTGGTTCCTTACTTTTTAAAGGTAAGCATCTATTGGGAAAAACATCTATTTTGCTAAAATTTTTGTACTGAGTTAACATAGCTTTGAATTCTTAAATTCTACTCCAATGTCTTGGGTAGTCATAACCAACTAGACACAGTTCACAAAATAATACTAATACACTCCATAATAAGGGATATCCAGCCATTAAATAAATGATTACCTCAGTCATTTGACTTGAAATTAAACAAATATGTAGAATCACGGAGACAAGTTAGGAGGGGAGAGCTCTAGTGGAGGGTGGGGCATGGATGGGATAGCGGCCCCTCTCTTGGTGACGACTACAGGACTGATATGCGCTCCGACGGTGACAAACGTGGTAGTAAATTATAGTCTCTGTATCAATATGGTTTTCCTCTAAATTTCCTTATGTAATTAATTTCTGTTCCTGTCCCTCATGGCACATCTTGGAGTATCTATAGCAGGGACCATTCTTAAATATGACATAACATCAAGAAAAATTAATAAATATGTAACAGACATTGCATGGTCCTACTGCTTATAGAAATAGAGTGTTCTGCTTTGAAAATTCACTTTCTGTTTTCCCACTGTTTAAAGCTCTGATGCTTATGCCATCCTGGCAAGCAGCAACTCAAAGTCGGATCTAATTAGATTTGGAAAAAGAGAGAAATGAGAAATTTCCTGAATGTAACGGCAAGAGAGTAGAACTCATACTCGTTATACTCAGCAGGCAAGAACTGAAGGGACAGAAAACTTGTTCCAAGTCTTCCTAGCAAAATTTCTAACTCTAAACAAATATCAGTCTCTCAAGTGCTAGTGCTATGAGGATTCTCAGAGTCTGTCAGCCATCCCCACATCTCTATTTAGCTACCTATTGACCAATAACTTCTTAGCAATGAATGCCTGTAGTCTCTCTGAAAATCAAAGTCCTTAAATACTTTCCAGAAGAAACCATCTTTTTCTTTGCTCTTCATATTTTTGTAAGATGGCTGGAGAATTCTTAATAGTTCTTTTCATGTCTATATTTCCAACTAGTCATCCATTTCCTGACCTTACCAAGACTCTATGTGACAACTAAGTTTAATATGTCAACTTATTTGGTTGGAGAACTGCCCAGGAAATTAAAGCACATTTCCAGATGTGTCTGGGTTTGGTCATGGGAAAATGGCCTCAGGGTCTATATCTGGACCCTCTCTAGCACTTCCCTGCTCTTCTCTCTCCTCTGTTTCTAGGGCACCATGAACTAAGTTTGTTTGGGCCTCCGTGCCCATGTGCCAGGTCGGTCTACCTTGGAGTCAGCCAACCATGGAACAAGTCTTTGAAAAGTAAGGAAAATTAAAACTATGGATATCAGGTATTATGTTCTAGTGATGCGAAATCTCACCAATACAGAAGACTGATAGGGAGGTAAAGTCAATGTTGTATTATCTGACCATGTAAATTAAAGCCTTTGGAAGGCTGGCAAGATAGCTCAGCAGTCTAAAGTGCTTGCTTAGGCAAGCTTAGACAAGTGTGCAGAGACCGTGGTTCAATCCCTTGCACTGCATGCTGTGCCAGGCCCACCCTTAGGGAGGTCTAAGCAAGCTGAAAATAAAATAAAAATAAAAAATAAAGGCTCTGGAACTGATTTATGGGAATTTGGAAAGGTTTGAAGATACTGGGTAGAGAAGCAATAGAACACTGTAACATAGTAAGATCATTAATTCTGGTAGGAGTTCAAAACATCAAAATGCTGATATGAATGCAAAGAGTAAAGGCCAGACTCATGCAGTTTTAGTTGGGAATAAGGACTCCATTGGAAATTAGATTAGAAGCCATGTGTGTTACACTCTGGCTAGAAATTAGGATTTATTTTGCTCATGGCCTGAGATTATGTAGAAACTCAGATTAGAGAAGGTGGAGTAATTCATCTATCAGAGATAATTCACAGGCAGCCAAACATTTAGGCTGTGGTATGGGTACTGCTGGTTGCGTTCAGACAGATTGATAGAATTGGAGACCAGATTTTAAGTTTAATTTTTTCCTAAAACAAACCATATGTAATACTGGGGACAAAGGAGACACTGACACTAAAGATATTAGTGTCCTTAAAAATGAAGTAATATACAAGAATAAGAAAAAAAATATTTGGAAGGAAAGACAGGACTCCTTATAAACCACAAGGTGTAAAAATGTACATTTCCATTTGAGAAGTGAGAAACTGGGACCCCTGCTTAAGAAGTGCCTCCTACGGAATTGGCTTCTTAGAACTCACTGGGCTATGCTCAGCCATTCAGCTCTTCAAAGGACACTGTAACCAAGGGCCAAGGGGGTCTGGCTACTGCCCTCTCTAATAGCAGACCTTGTTATCATCCATGTGATGCTGGTTCCACTGACATGCAGGGTACACAATGGTGGGGTCAGGAAGGCTTCCACTCAGGTTTCAAAAGGAAGCTGGGAGAAAGAGATCCTGAGTGGGCAGTGTAAAGCTATAGGAATAAAGTAAAAGTTGGAATGAAGACCACAAGAAGCAACAGATGTCAGCAACTTGAAATGTCTTCTAAGAAATGCTGTAGGCTGTGGTGGAAGCCAGACTAAAAGATATTCTGGGTTGAAAAAGTAATGCCATAGGATGGGGCGGACCAAACTCTCTGGAACTGAAATTTTACCACTTTGTGCTCTTCACATCAGATATGGAGTTTCAGGACTTAATGACTGCCATCCTGGACTTCAGTCTTGCTTTGGTCCAATTATTTTCTAGCCCTCCATTTTCTCTCTTAGAAGAGGCAGTTTTACCTCAAGTAATTGTACCTTGGGATTTTGTAACTTGCTTATGATTTTTAGACAACTTCATAGAAAAGAGTTACCATTGAGTTTCAGAAAAGACTTGCACAAGGACTTTTGAAAAATTCTGAAACTGTTGTGATTTTGAGTAAGGGATTGTCATGTTTTCATTTGCAAGCAAGATACACCATGTTAGGTAGAATTATGGCTTTGTGTTTATTTGGAAATGAAATATTTTTAACGAGCTGTGTTTATGGCTGTCAAATTGGCAAAGGGTAGGAATTATCCTTACTTTTACAAAGTTGGTTGGTCTTGGAGCCATCTAAAAAATTAAAGCATACTGCAAGTATGTCTGGGGTAGTTTCATGAGGGCATGACTTTGGTTTCTGCATCTGAATTCTCACCACTTCTTCTCTGCCGCTGTTCCCCTGCTCTGTCTCCTAGCAGGCATATACTAAGCTTCTTTGTCCTATTGTGCCCTTCTGTCATGATGTTTCTGCTGGAGCTAGCTGACCACAGACTGACTCTCCTGAGACAATGAGGAAAGTTAAGCTTCTTCTCCTTTAAACTGTGGGTGTCTTATATTGTATCCTAACACTGTAAACTGTGACTAATCTATTCTACACCATGGACTTGTTTTTCTAGAATTAAGTTTTTTTAAGTTAAATGTAGTTTGGTGGGGGCTGGTGAGATGGCTCAGTGGTCTAAAGCACCTACTTAAAACAAGCTTAGCAAAG
>NDGM011117892.1:0-12102 GCA_002564305.1 Octomys mimax
ATAATGATATTTTAACTTCTTCTTTACCTATTCTTATTCCTTTTATTTCTCTCTCTTGTCTAACGGTTCTAGCTAATGTTTCCAGAACTATACTGACTAGGAGTGGTGATAGAGGACATCCTTGTCTTGTACTTGATTTGAGAGTAAAAGATTTCAGTCTTTCCCCATTTAGAATTATATTAGCCATTGGGTTATCATAGATGGCTTTTATCAGATTGAGGTAGAGGCCCTCTATGCCAATTTTCTGCAGGATTTTGTTCATGAATGAGTGTTTGACTTTGTCAAATGCTTTTTCTGGATCAATTGAGATGATCACATTGTTTTTTGTTTTGGATCTATTGATATAATGTATTAAATTTATATACTTGTGTATGTTGAACCAACCTTGCATCCCTGGAAAGAATCCTACCTGTTTGTGGCATATAATCTTCTTGATGATTTGCTGTACTCTATTTGCTAGGATTTTACTGAGGAATTTCTCAGATATGTTCTTGAGGGAGATTAGCCTGTAGCTCTCTTTTTTAGTTGAACCTTTCTCTGGTTCTGGTATCACTATAATACTTGTGTCCAGCAATGATTTTGGGAACATTGCTTCTTTTCAATTTCATTGAAGAGTTTCAGGAGTATTGGGAGTACATCTTCTGTAAATTTCTTGTATAATTCAGCTGTGAATCCATCAGGACCTGGGCTTATGTTTGTTGGTAAGTTTTTTTTTATTACATTTTCAATTTGATTGGCTGATATTGGGTTAATTCAGTTTTTGTAATTTGAACCTATCTAGGAATTTGTCCATTTCTTCTGTGTCTTTGATTCTGTGAGAGTAGAGATTCACAAAGTAGGTATTTATGATCTGAATTTCCACAAGATCTGTAGTAATTTCATCCTTTTCCTTCCTTAGTTCTTGAATTTGAATGTTTTCTTTCCTCCTTTTCATGAGGTTAGCTAGGAGTTTATCAATTTTATTTAATCTTTCAAAGAACCAGCCTTGGGTCCAGGGAGAAAGCTCAATAGAATAAGTATTTGCCTAGCAAGTGCAAGGTCCTGAGTTCAATCCTTGATACCAAAAAAGAAAAAAATAAAAAGAACCAGCCTTTTGATTCATTAATACTTTGTATTGTTTTCTTTGTCTTAATTGCATTGATTTCTGCTGTAATCTTTATGGTTTTCTTCCTCCTTTGGGATTGGTTTGCTTTTCTTTTTCTAGAAGAGTGAGATGCAGCATTAGGGTAATTATCCATTCTCATTCTGTTTTCCTAATGTGTGAGTTCACTGCTATAAATTTCCCTCTAAGATCTGCTTTCATTGCATCCCACAAATTCCTGTAAGTTGTACTTGAATTTTCATTGGATTGTAAAAATTGTTTAATTTCTTCATTAATTTTGTCTGTAATCTATTGGTTGCTGAGGAGGGTGTTATTTAATTTCTATATGTTTATAGGTTTTGTGTTTCTTTTGTTATTAATTCTAGTTTCATTGTATTGTGGTCAGATGATATGCATAGGATGATTTCTGTTTTCTTGCATATATTTAAGCACGACCTATGGACTAGTATGTGGTTTATTTTAGAAAATGTCCCATATGCCGCTGAAAAGAATGTGTATTCAGATGTGGTTGAGTGGAACACTCTGTATTTGTCCACTAAGTCCATTTGTTCAAAGGTCTCGTTCAGTTCTTCTACCTCTCTGCTAATTTTTTGTTTGCTTGACCTATGTTTTTGAGATAATGGGGTGTTAAGGTCCCCTGTTAAGATTGTGGTATTAGTAATGAGATTTTTCAAATCCTTTAAAATTTCTCTTATATATTTGGGTGCTCCAAAATTTGGTGCAAGCTTATTTATGACTGTTATCTCCTCCTGTTGAATTTTCCCCTTACCAGTATATAGTACCCTTTATCTCATTTTATCAGTCTTGGTTTGAATTTCAGATTGTCTACGAACAGAATAGCTACCCCTGCTTTTTTTCTGAGGTCATGGGGCATGTAGTATTGTTTTCCATCCTTTGAATTTCAGCCTATCAATGTTTTTATGGGTTAAATGTATTTCTTTTGTACAGTATATTGAATTTTGTTTCTTAATCCACTCTTCTAGTCTATTTCTTTTAATTGGTGAATTGAGTCCATTTATATTGGTGGTTATAATAGATATGTATTGACTTAGGTTTGTCATGTTATTTTCCTATTGTTGGTTTTCTACTTTTATCCTGTGTTTAAAAGTTTGCCATGTTTTGTTGGTTTTTTTTCTTTGTCATTCTTGGATTTGTGGGTATTTTGATCCCTTTCCAGAATATTGTGTAGTATTCTGTGTAGGGTTGGTTTTGTCATTATGAATTTCTTTAGTTGTTCTTTGTCATTGAAGTATTTCACTTCTTCATTCAACTTGAAAGGGAGTTTTCCAGGGTATATTACTCTTGGTTGGAATTTGTTTTCTTGGAAGCCTTGAAGTACTTTGTTCTATGATCTTTTTGACTTGATGGTTTGTGAGGAGCAATCTGCTGGTATTCTGATGGGTTTTTCCTCTAAATATGATCTGTTTCTGTTCTCTTGTGGCTTTTAGTATATTGTTCTTGTGCTGAACTTCTGGGATTTTGACTATTATATGTGTGGGTGTGGTTTTAATTGGGTTGATATTATTTGGGGTTCTACATGCCTCAGTTACTTGAATGTCAGATTGTTTCCTCATATTTGAGAATTTTTCTGCTATTATTTCTTCCCGTATTCTTTTTATGTAGTCTGTGTTGCCTCCCTCTTTTTCACTGATGCCTATTAGTCTTATGTTGTTCAACTTTGCATCACCATGCAGGTGTTGAATTATTATTTCCTGGACTCTAGTTGTTTTCAAGAGATCTTTCACTACCTTTTCACTAGCTACAATGGTGTCTTGGTGTCTTGAAGGTCTGCAAATCTATCTTCACTATCATTCAAACGGTTTTACCCACTTGTGATTGAGTTTTTAATTTCCCATCTATCTCTTTGAATATGCTTCATGCATTCTATTTCTTTCTTCTATTGCTCATTCAAGGTTTCCATCATTTTTCTATTCTCCTCTATTTTTTAAATCAGTGTCATCTTTAGAAATGCTTAGTAGTTCTTTCATTGTAGTTGTCATTTCTTTTTACCTGTGAGATTATCTCTGATATGATTTCCTCTATACTCTTCTACAGTTGTTTCCTTACTTTGGTTGCTATTATTTCAGAGATTTCAGTTGTATGGCTTCTGATGTCTACTAGGTTTTTTCTGGGTGGATTTGGGGCCTGAAAATGCCTTTTGTTCATTCTTTTTGTCATTTCATATTTCTGAGAGAACTCTTTATTTTAATTTCTGTGATACCTCTTTGTGAAAGTTTGATAGTAGGTAGCTGTATCACTGCAGTCAGATCCTCTTTGTAAAGAGTGCGTTTTCTTGGTATCCCTCTTATCTCAGAGATTCTTCTTTTGTGTGTGCTCCAAGATTTTGCCTTCTCTATTCATTGATATTGGTTTCCATTTTGCACTGTCTTCTGTCCTTCAATGTAGGGTTTTGGTGAAATTATTACCCAAGTATGTCCAGTATTAATACCCAAGGGAAAACATGTGGTTAAGACAGATATAACCCACAAGCATATTTTGTCCTTTAAATTGCTTGAATGAAAATGCTTTTTAGTCTTTCTTGTCCACTGTCACCCTTCCCATGCCCAGCAATTTATCTCCATTGTAATTTTCCCTTTTCCCCATTTTCTGTTTTTTCTGCTATTTCATGCATTTAGTTTGCAATGCGTTCATCAATTTCTCCTCCATTCTCTGTGCGCTCAGGGCAGACCCCGCACAGCACGTGGTGCCAGGGCTTGAACCCCAGTCCCTGTGATTGCTTAAGCAGGCACTTAGTGCACTGAGCTGTCTCATGGGCCCTTAATGTGTTTTAGATAAATAAGATATAACAGATCCATCTCCCGACTACATGTTTTTACTTTTAATCAATATTTATGGGGTAACAAAATGATTTTTTAAGCCAATTCAGACTTATGACTTCTAAGTTATACTCATATGCAAAATACATTACTTAACTTTTAACAAGCTCAGAAAGTTTTCATTTTACCATCAACTGTAAGCTTGCTTCCATGCACTGCTAGTTATTTCCAGAAGAGAATTCTAACCTGAAGGCGATGCTCACACCCCAGACAGCCACACAGTCTCAAAAGCCATACGGGTGAGAAGACACAGCTAGACTTGTCCCATGTGGTTGTCCACATGCTGACACATGCATGGCACCCAGGAGCATCCCAAGAGAGCAGCCACAGTGCAGAAGAGTGCACACCTGTAAAGTGATGGTAATTTGCATGGTGTCTGTCAGCTGGATCCATAACCAGAGAATGAGCTGGAGGGCTAGAGCCTATCCACGAACCGGAGCAGGAGAACAGTTTCCCTGGAGTCGCTGAGAGCTACACCTCCTCCCCTCATGCATACAAAACATTGTGCTCTTTCTTTCCAAGCATCTCAGGTCCTGCACTTGACAACAGGAGAACCACAGTCCTGAGAAAAGTCAGCAATCCTCAAGTAAGCAGATATTTATGCAATATATTTGTGACCTCCATGAACCCAGAGGTTGCTTTCATTGGGTCATTTCTCATATGCAGTGAGAGTCACTGACATGAAGAAACTGCTCTTGTGTGTGCCTATGGGCTGGCCGTGAATGGCCTTCCCCAGGTTTACACGCCACCTGTAGCCAAGCCAACACATGCAGGGATGCACCTGAAAGAATAACACTCAAACACATGCACCCTCTCACTCCACCTTTGCTTGGTAATTATTTAAAGCATTTATGTGAGCCACTAGAGACCAAAACATCACACTGCCTGATTTCCTCCAGAGCCTGTGCTCTTTTCAGTGTGTACTTTATAACACAGCTTTGTTGCCTGGATAAGCATAGAATAATGTCTTCCTTTTACAAGTGCACCAGAGTATAAATAATTCAATGCTACAGCCCAATGTATGTCAAATGCTGTTTTTATTCTGTACTCAATATCATCACCAAATTCAGCAGCAGGCAGTAAAATTTACACTGTTTTCTCATAAGCACTGTGCTAGGTAATGCCAAAGAGGCTTCTGGGGCACTGGAGGGCCTGAGCCACAGGCGCACAAATGGGGGGCTGGGGAGTGGCATCTGCGATGAGGTGCTGTATCACTGTCGAGTGAGAGCCACATTCTCCTTGCAGATTTGGAGATATTTCTCTCTGGGCTTTCCATAAAGAGCTAGTTGATTCTAATGAGGTAGGAAAGTTATAAACATTTCTCTGAATGTTGGTTTTAAATGAGGTTTTGCACCTGGAATGATAGCCAGGATGCACTGGCTCACCTGCATTCAGTATTTATGACTCACACATTTATTACTGTGGTAATAAATGACTCACACTAATTACTGTGGTAATTAGTTACTGCAAAGGACAATCAAGAAAGGCAGCCACAAATGCGGAGCAGCATTGCTCAAACTGTATTTGCAGAGAATCTGTGTGTGTGTGTGTGTGTGTGTGTGTGTGTAGTGTCTTGCTAGTGTGCTGGTTAGTTCTGCCTGTGTGTTACACTATGTCTACATGACCCTGCAAAGCCCCATGCAGTTATAGATGGGATTTTTCAGAGGTAGCTGATCTAGAGGTTGTAATTGATTCATAGTTCAATGCTAGGATTAACGGTTCTGGGATTAAGGGTGGGTGATTGCTAGCTCAGTCCACTGAAAGGACTGGCATGGCCCAAATCCCAGCAGTCTGGATAAGTCAAAAGGGGCAGAAAGAGGCTTATCTCCTCCCTTTTCCCTGCTTGCTGTTGCTGTCTTCCACCTCCATGAATGTTTGCCCCTGTACCTCATGCCAGCCTGCTCATGGCCTGGTGATTATGGACTGAAGCCTCTGCTAACTGTGAGCTAAGTAAACTTCACCTCCCTTAATTTACTTAGGACTGGGCATTTTGTCTCAAGAACAGGAAAAGTAACAGACACTAACTCTGAAGCTGGGCCCAGGAATCTATATTGCTAAACCTCTTGGCTAATGTTTCTAAAACTTGAGTTCTAAGACTCTGAGCACCTTGCATGGTACTCAAGATGTACAGACTTGCTCTGTGGTAAAATAAACTACAGGAAATTGTAAAAGTGTAGAAACGGCAAAGCAAATTTAATGTTTCAGGAAGGTGAAGGTTTGCACTATAACAAGGCCTTAGATGCTGCTTTTGCTAAGAAGCAATGAATACTTACTGAGGCCTTGAGATGCTCAGCAGTGGAGTTAAAGGAGGATGACAGCGTGGCACCTCTGGCTGCACTCTGACCTGCCTTTCCTCTGTGTCACCCTTTGTTCTCCTTGCTTTCTTTGTCCTCCAGAAATGACAGGTCTGACAGAAGTGACAGGTAAGCATCTTGTGATCAAATTAGATACTACCCCTTCCGCTAGTGTCTCAGTTCCTCTTCTTTCACTGCTGGGAGAAAAGTACTGACACCCAAAATTAAGGAAGGAAAGGTTTGTTTAGTTCACAGTTAGTGGAGGTTTCAGTCCATACTTGGCTGGCTCCAAGGCAGAGCAGCACATGGCAGAGGGCAGCAGTTCATGGCGGTGGAAAACAGCAAAACAGCAAGAGCAAAAAGGAGTAGTGGAAACAGCGGCCTGCCACAGACAGCAAGTCTGTCCTCCTTACGTTGCATTTAGTCTACCTGCCCTGCGCTGGGTACAGCACTCACACCCATAGCCCCAGCACTGGATCATAAATTAATCACTACCTCTGGAAGTCCACCCCTAACTGCATGAGGCTTTGGGGGGACAACCAGCCACAAACTATAGCACCTAGGCAACAACAATTTTCTTATCACTGTCAAGAATTTGCCTTACATTCTGAGATTCTAATCATCCATTCACAGTTTTACCAAAACTTAGTTACTCATATTCCTTGCTTTCTTTCTCTGTACCACGTTGGAGCTCTTGTTGGTCCCCCAGGTGGGTTTGCGATGTACCCCACATAGGTATCCATCTCAGGCAGGGACACTGATTAAGGTATCTTTTCTGTTTCTCACTGTTCAGTTTTCTATTTGGCCTTTTGGTTTGTGTCCTACAAAAGATTGCTGTACGGTAAGTGGCAAAAGGCAAGAGCACTGATGCTGCATTGTCATTCCGACGTACCACTTCGAATAATCTCAGACAGCTTGCACTCTTAAACTGCACAGGCTCTGCATCAGGCCTTCGGGACTTTACATCCCACTGGTACTATTTCCTGGGATCTGTGTCATGGTACTTACGACCAGGAACCAGTTTTTGCATGCTTGGCCTTGGTTTCCTTGTGCTGCTTTCCACTTCGGCAAAGCCGGCTGAGGGGCTGGTCCATCCCTGCCCATGTGTGCTGTGGCCAACTGCCCTCCTCGCAGGGTGGATCTTGGCGCTCCTGAGCTGTGGGATGCTGGTGCAAAGGTCAGGACACGGTGGAGAGGGGACCCTTCAGTGACTACTCATGGGATTTTCTCTCATGTGGAGGAACATTCAGTTACCTAACGCTGCCTGTGCCGTTCCATCTCTTCCTCTAGTTCAGTTGACATCCTCAAAAGGAAGAAGGTGTGTCTTAATCAGATCTTATGCCTGGAAGGAAACTGCGGTATGTCATTTAGCTTCTTTCTTCTCTCTAGAGCAGCGGTTCTCAGTGTGTGGACTCTGAGCTGGCCTATCCATATCACCCAGGACTTGGTAAAAATGCAAACTGTTAGAGCCATCCAGCTCTGCAGATTCAGAAAGCTGGGGGTGCAGTGAGAAATGAGAGCAGTAAGCTACTGCTTAAGTGTCTCTTTGGGGTGAATTCTGGGAAAATAGACACCTGAATCAACCTTTATTGTCTAATTCGAGAGACAAGACTCCTGTTCCTCAGAGCATGTACACTCTCCAGCATCTGTAGAGGTAAGGATTTGCCGATAGGGATAGGATGACAGAAATGCCTACTTACTCTTCCTAGAGCAGAAACTCTGTTTATCAGAAAAGCTGATCTGTATGCAGAGCCTGCGGGCTCACCTGTAATCGCAGCATTCTGGGGGCAGATCAGGAAGATGGCATCTCTGAGCCTTACCTATGCCACTTAGCAATGCAGTGGGACCCTGTCTCAAATGTAAACAATTGGGTCTGGGGACATAACTTGATGCAAAGGCCCTGGGCTCAGTCCCTAGCACCACCAAAAACAAATGAAACAAGGACAAGAAAAAACACTGAAAGTCAAACCAAAATAATGTGGCATATCAACTCATTCTCACTAGAATAACAAAGAATAATTTGGATGAATACTGTGTAGCTATTTAGGAATAAAAATATACCTTCTGAGTTAGCTGAAAATTTGTAATTAGGAAGGAATGGGCTGTTTATTGCGAAAAGGAGGAAACAATTTTGCACTTCAGTGAAAGGGATTCTTATGAGCAACATAAAATTTAGGTGCATGGTTCTGAAGAGCCTTTGATTTCTTAATTTATTGCTCTGAATTTCAAGTAGCTGCGCTGCCTTATGGATCACAGAAACAACCCAAACAGGATCTGCTGCAGAGCCCACCAGAAAGCAAACCTGACAAAAATGCAGCTGGAAGGGCCACCTTTGGACAGCAGTCGGAAGAGCTTGTGGGTCGAGTCTTGGTCCTTTCACAGAAAGCAGACTTCCAAACAATATTTGATTCACCTAAAAATTTTTCATGAAACAATTCCAAAGTTGTTTTTGAATATCTATCGTGTGGCAAACTCTGAGACCACAAACATAAAATTGATGATAGTTGGCTGCATATATAAAATTATTTGATCCTCTTTTTATTGGCAATAACATGTTGGATTGACAAAATGTTTTACATGTAATATCATTTGTTTTTCTGAAGAATCTTACGAAATATGGATGAGGAAACTGAATGCAGCTCAGGTCAGAAGTACAAACCAAGACGCCTGCCCAGGGTGCTGGCCTCAGCGCCACCCCTGTTACATCTGCCACCACAATATGGGGAGTTGGAAAATGACACCAGTGAGACCTAAGGAGTAGACCTTGGTGCGCTAGGGATGGAGCTCAGGGGTAGAGTGTTTGCCTGGCATGCACAAGCCCCAGAACTACCAAAGAAAAAAATTGTCTTCAAAAAACAGTTGCCTCTGCACAAGTGCCTACTTGGCGAGCACAGAGTCCAGAGTTTGATCCCCAGTACTGCAAAACAAAACAAAACAAAATAAACAAAAAAAAAATACAATTGCCTCAGACCTCCTCTTGAACACCTCTCTCCTGCTTCCCTTTCTTCCCTACAAGCAAAAGCCATAAGAAGGGCGGGTGTCACAGAATCCCAAACCCCACTTCTCCAAAGAAAATCATAAAACCTAGAAATATTTCTTTTTCTTGTTTTCTTTAATGGATTTGGCACAGGGTCTCACTATACAGCTGGGACTCATAATGATCTTCCTGTTTTTGGCCTCCCCAGCACTGGGATGACAGGCATGTGCCACCATGTCCAGTCTTGGTGGCCAGCTCAGTGTGTCTACAGGTGGCGCTGGTGCAGCATGTGGTTCTGGGGATTGAACATTGGACCTGTGCTTGCCTAAGCAGGTGCTTCGTCTGCTGAGTCACTGGCCTGCAATATTTCTTTAAGGTTACCCCTTCTTTCTATGTTATAGCTTGCTCTAAAGGGGTTTCCTGTCTCTCCTGTCTGATAGTACATTTTGAGACTTCATTCAAGAAGGGATCTTGCCTTGTACTCAGGAAGGTGGAATGCCACACAAGGAAGTCAAGAAACACTTGAAAAGATGGGGCTTGCAGGGCATCCCTCTGTGCCCATTGCTTGTACCATACTTGTGTGTCTAATTACAGTCTCCACCGTGGTCTGTGGGCCACTAAATCTAAGCATAAACCTAGTGCAGGCTTCAGGTCTTCATTTGGAAGTGCCCTGTGTCATGCCAAGGAACGAGCAAATAAATCTGCTGTTTCTTCTTATTTTTTATTATAATTTTCTTTTATTTTGAAGAGTAAAATCAAAAGCAATAAAAACAAAAAACAGAATCAGGGATATATATATATATATATATATATATATATATATATACAGATTTTCAAAACAAGAATAGCTGATTAACAATGAATGAAACATTATTTATATTTATTGTCAAATCTGTTGCTCAGATTATCAGATATAGTTATGCAAGATGGCATATATGATTGAACATTACCATATGCTTTCAAGAAATCTTAAATTTTCTTCTTGTCTCTCTTTTTCTTTTATTAACTTTTTCTTTAAAAAATTACTTTAAAGGGGCCAAACATATTTACTCAAAGAAAGATGGCCTCTTTAACAAATGGTGCTGGAAAAACTGGCTCTCCATGTGCCAAAAACTAAAACTAGACCTGGGTCTATCACCATGCACTAAGCTAAAGTGAAAATGGGTTAAAGATCTAAACATTAAAACAGAAGCACTAAATCCCCTGGAAGAGAAAGTAGATGGAAATCTTGAAGATGTAGGGGTAGGCAAACACTTAGTGAACTAAAATCAAACTGCACAGGAAATACTTGAAAAAATCAACAACTGGGACCTCCTCTTATTGGGAAGTTTTTTCATGTCAAAAGAAATTACCAACAGAGTGAAAAGACAACCCACAGATTTGGAAAAAGTTTTAAGCAATAATCACTCAGACAAAGGTCTTCTATCTAGAATATATAAAGAGCTAAAAATAATTAAGACACCAAAATTTAAAGACCCAATCCAAATATGTGCCTTTCTCATGTTAGCCAGTCTTTTGTTAAGGGACTGTTAGCTGTGGCTTCTGATAACAGACAGAAGGATGACCCTTGTATCTCCCCCTACACCAGTATGGAGTGGTTATTCATGTCATGAAACTTGCTCCATAGTTGGACTCTTCTTTCTTTCTCTTCATCCAAATAGCTTTTCATCCCACAGAAGAATTAAATTTACTCATGTGTATGGATTACTTCCAGACAATAGATCATAGATCAAGTATTCTTAAGATCTTATTAAAGCAACTGTAGCGGTTTAAATGGAAGCTTTCCAAAGATGTGACTGTGCAGAACCTGTGGATATGGACAGATTTGCAAGGCATGCATTTGTAGATCTGATTAAGGACCTTGCAATTAGGTCACCCTAGTTTACCCATGTGTACAACAAATTCAAGCACAAGTGTCCCTAGGAGCAGAGGGGAAATACAGGGCGGTAAATGGGCACAGGGAGGTGGAGGCATAAGTTGGAGCACAGCTGACACAACTGAAGCAAACGTAGAGCTGCCAGACATGAAGGAGGAAGGGAGGATCTCTCCCACATCTTCTCAGGAAGTGCAGTGTTGATTTGGGATTTCTGCCCTCCAATGTTACAAGAAAATAAATTTTATTTGTTTTTAAACCAATTAGTTTGCAGTAATGTGCTATGGCAGTTCACAGCATCTAATGGCCTAACCATCAATTTATTTTTCAAACTGATTTTTCTGGACAACTCTAAACCAATGTTTGTCATCTTTCTTTAACTTATAGCTTCTGGATATCAAGGACCCTCTTGAAACTTATTCTGTGACAATGTGCCAGTGTGACATCATCAGAGAAGAAAGTGGAAAAGTGGGGAGAATTTGGTATTCTTAAGTTGCTATTATCCTGAGAAGAAGAAAAGGAAAGCCTGTAAGCAAAACAAACACCTGTTTAGTTTGCACTTTTTCTGCAAATAATATTAAGGGATTTTCTATTTCTTTGACTTAACGATGCCACTTTCTCCGAATGACAACCTGAGCTTGTTGTAGTACAGAATGAACATCCTGCTCTGCCCAGAGCTGGACTTTGCTTTTGTCTCAATTGTTCCCCCAGGTGACCAGCACACCCAGGCTCATTGGCCAGCTCTGGCCACTGCTCAGCTCCTGTGGCTGTAATGATGGGTCCCATGTCTACTTTGAAGGGCTGGAGTCATGGCGTGTTTTCCTTCAGGCAAAATCAGCTGGGAAGCACTGAGCAGCACAAGGCCTCCCCAGTGCACCGCACTTGTGAGCAATTATTTTTATAACTGCCATTTATTTATTCACTGTAAAGGGAAAAAAGAAGCAGCACTAAGTAATTTTCCTCTAAATACCTTTTGTACAGTGTTCTACTCTATATTATCACAAATCTATCATAATGAG
>NDGM011117895.1:0-14185 GCA_002564305.1 Octomys mimax
TGCAAAAATAGACATCAGAATTGTTCATAAGGAGAAATTTGAAGAGAGTCAGGCCTTAAAATTAAGACATGAAGCCAGGCCTAGAAGATAAACAGCTCCTTCAGATTCTGTTGCAACTAGCACTACCTGGTCCCATGAGCCAAGAGAAGCACACAGTGTAGAGCAGCATGGCAAGAAGACCAAAACCATACACCATTCACCTCCCCTACATTCATTTGTTCGTTCTGTGCACCCTTGTCACACGAATCATTACCCTATTAGATCAGTGAGTGCCAAGTGGACAGACTTGTACCACCATGAGTTGACTATGCCTTAGCCCACGTTGTACTTTTGTTGAGATTTTGCTGTGTAAGGTATTTCAGAGGAAGCTCCCTGCTGGAAAGGCATTATGGATGCTTACGTTTCCTAGGAACTTTGTCCTGAACTTTTCCTACTCTTAACAACTTTTGTCCCTAGCATTCCATTCTTTGCTATTTGGGGTACACAAACTCGGCACATCTGACATCTAGCAAGTTGTGAATTATATTTTTCATACGTCAACAGTGCAGCCTACAGATTTTAACTATCTACTATCCCTATATTAGGCTTAGAAAGTACAATATTTGGTAATAAAATTAGTAGTACAAAATCTTAGTTATCTCTGAAGATAACAATGCACAATATAGCAAGGGTTATCATATTGTTTTGAAATTCTGTAACATTTTTATTAGATTTTTTTTTCTTTAAAATAAAAAATAGGAAAACAAGTAAAGTATGTGCTGATTTTGTCTCTGATGCACATTTACATATATAATGAAGAGATTATAAATGCTATAATTCCAAAATACTTGTAGTGTCCAAAATCATCTTAAGCTATAAACAGTTGTGAAGTTTATAGGATAAAGTTTTTATTTTAAAAATTACATTTAAGAATTGTCATATGTGTACAACAATTTGGTTTGATTCTAAAGGTCAAATTTACAATTCAAATTGTCACAGGAAAGAGCATAATTAAAACCTCATTAAAAATCCTATTTATTGATGATTTATATTGGTAGATTTGACTTAGGTTAGCCTCAGGCATCTTTCAAACTGTTTATGTTAGCAGAATATGCACATCCAAATCAATTGAACATTGCATACAATTTATTACAGAAATGGAATACCATTTCTGTGATATTGGAAGATATAATTGACAAAACTCCAAAATTATGGTTATTTTAATCATTTTTAATTTTATACTTCTCAGAGTATCTATATTTCACTTTAAAAATATAGAAATAATATATTTAAAAGAACTCTTGAATTTAGTTAATAATTGGACTATAAATTTATCTTAGTTGAGATTAATAAATGACTCTAAAAATACACTAGGTCTTTATATTAACATCTGTCGTCTGATTTATTTATTTATTGTTTTTAATGTATTTAGTGCAGGGTCTCACTACACAGATCAGACTCGAAGTGATTCTCCCATTTTCAGCCTCCCAGACACTGGGATTACAGGTGTGCATCACCAATTCCAGTCTCAATCGCCATCTCATCTTGGCCTTGGGCTGGGCTGTCACGGCACTCTGGGGATTTAACCCCAGACCCTGTGCTCTGCCTAAGTAGGTGATTCTGTCCACTGAGCTATCTGGCCAGCTCTTATCATCTGATTTAGAATATGCCCACTCTCAGAAATAAAGCTAGTCAGGAAAATATATTCCATTTCAAATTTAAATAGTAGTATTATATCTTTAAATGAAACAGCTAAGTGGTTATCATTCTTATTTATACTTCATTATTTTATTTTTTGCAACAGAGAAATACCATAAAAGGTATCCTTTGTAAAGATCTAAGAATTTTTTTCTTTTTCTCTAATTTTCAAACAGACTTTATCCTTTCCTATGTAATTTTGAAAGAACAATTATTTGTAATTATTACATGTAAAAAACCTCATATGTTTTTTTAATGACTAAGAAGCCCCAAAGGATTGTGCTTTGTGACCTACCATATATTTTCTTGACGAGACAAATAAATCTTTTTGCATAGTGAAGCTACAAGTTCTCTTTAGGGAAATCCCCATCTGTTATTGTATCCTTAACATAACATTGTAGAAAATTTCAAAACTAATAAGCACAGAAAATAATCATATGCCTGATGGCATTATTAAATTGTTTCATTGTTAATTTTTTCACACAGCACTACTTTTGCATAACAAAATGTTAAAACAAATTTCATATTTAATAACATTTGTAGTTTAAAATTAATAAATTAATTTATTAAAATTACAGCAGGTAGTAGAATCACATTCCTCCCTGTTCATTCAGTTTAGTCCTATTTATGTCCATATGGACGAAAAATATATTATTGAGATATATGGTACATTTGTAATAAAACTGGTTACATTATAAGACACATTGTCATTAATTCTCTACAAAGTATGCCTTCTCACTTGAAACACACTATCCCACCATTCTTGGCACTGTTCCCTTCTGGGAATCTTTTTCATCAGTGTCTTTACAAGGTTTGATTAGAAAATTCTGCAAATGCTGCTGTCAAGTGACATTTGGTAGAAAGAAAGACTCAAGAGAAACACCACATTGTTCTCCAGCCCCTTATTTAGCTGATCTGGCATCGTGCCTCTGTGGCTCTTACCGAAAGACAAAATAATCACAAAGGGCCAGCAAGATAGGTTAGCTGATTAAAGCACCTGCTTAGGCAGACACAAGGACTGAGTTTTGATCCTTGGTCTGCCATGGCGGCCCTGCTCCCAGGGTGTGCTGAGATGGAGATTAAAACTGGGCTTGGTGTTGCATGCCTATAATCCCAGAGCTTGAGAAGCTGAAAACAGGAGAATCACTACATGTCTGATCTGTGTAATGAGACCCTGGACTAAATACATTTTTTAAAAAATCACAGAAGTAAATATTTTGAACCAATTCAAGACATTGAGTTAGCCATCACAGCACAAAGATACTCATGAAAGAGGATCTGAGAACTGTTTCAGAAAGTGCCAGGAATGATGGAGTAAGTGTGTTTGGACAATTGAGGAAGATTCATAAGAATGTATGATTTATTGACGCAATTATTGTTAATTGTATATATACACCATTTATCTTTTTTTCCCCCAGTATCAGGGATTGAATTTAGGACCCCTATGCTTGCAAGGCAGGCACTTATTCTACTGAGCTATTTCCCCAGCTACTCACCATTTATCTTGATATCTGTCCTATGGGAGAAGTGTGCCAAGGGCATAATCTGGAAAATAAACTGTTAAAATTCTGATATTTCTAATTTTTATTTAATATTTCACATATATACTCTTTAATACATATTATATGTGTATGTATAAATACTTTTTCTTTATATGTGACATGATTGATTTCATGTATCAACTTGTCTAAGCAATGTGGTATGTAGATATAACATCAGCACAGCATATGGCTGTGAAGATTTTTGCAATGAGATTACTATTTGAGAAGATGAACTCAAATTTAATCATGTGAATAGCTGAAGGGAACAAGGCAGAGAATGAAGGAATTTCCTTTTCTTCCCTACTTGCCTTCTTGAGCTGGGTGTCACTTTTCTCCTGAGCTTGGACTGGAATTACATGAGGTTACTTGGTTTTTGCCTCAGATTTAGACTAGAATTAATGCATCTTCCTTCCCTGGGTATCCGGCATTCTAAAAACAGATGATGGGAATTCTTATCCTTAATTACATGACAGGATTTTTCACATTTCGTTGTAAAAAAGTAAAATAGAATTTCATAATAATATAATAGGAGAATAACAATAGTTTATACATTGTAATTGTCATCTTTAATGTAGTTACTCAGCATAAAACATGGCATATAAAAAATCTCTGACTGATATTAACATGAGCCTTCCTTGTCAATGAATTGAGACACTAATAGTTACAGCTACTTGCATCTTTTCCTCTTTCCCTTCCTTCCTTTCCACTTTCCCCCCATCCTAGTTCCCTTTACTTTAAACAATCACTTTCCATTTCACAGTCTCTATTGTACATTTTAATTTATTATACTTTTTATTTATTTTTTAGAAAAGAGTCTACAGGGTGTTCAGGGTCTCACTACTAGATCAGACTCATAGTGATCCACTTGTTTAGGCCTCCCAGGTGCTGGGACTACAGGCACATGCCATCACGCCCAGTTTCCATTGCTGTTTTATCTTGCCCCAGGGGTGGAGCCAGCATAGCAGGCCTGGGGATCAAACCCCCAACCCCGGAGCCTGCTTGCAGACACTTTAATTTGCTGAGCTATTTGGCTGGCCCAATATTGTACATTTTAGACTGTATATTCTCTTTCAAGTTTTCACATGGTGATAATATGATGTTTGCATATAAATGTTTTATTTCAGTCATAAATGTGACTCAGGTTGCATCCATTTATCAATAAAGGACTCATCAAGTTTATCCTCTTTTGTGGATGAGTAATACACTATTTTTTATTTTTACATTTTTATTCATTTTAATGAGAAAAAATACAAAATATCTATGAAACAGTTTTAAAACAAGTTAGTAGGACAGTTACAGTAATTAACACATTACATATTGTTCTCTTCATGGTAGTTATTTAGAGGACAAAATGCACACATGATATCTTATCTAAATAATATTAGTACTAATTTTTATTTTCAGTGAAGTAAGAGACAGTAGCTCTATATCTACCTTAACACTCTTGTGTATACATATATTTTGTTTTCCTTCCCGCTTTTCACAACAAAACTATCCTTTATTTACACTTTTTTGAAGTTAGTAACCCATGACAATAGGTTGCCTAGCAGCTGATAGCTCACCTTAACCAGACAGGATGTGCATTTCTGGAGTGAGCACTTTGAAGCTATACTCATAAGTGAAGTAAACCAGACCCACATGTGTAAATATCACATTGTCCTCCTAGTGTAAGAACTCAAAAGAAGAAATAAAAATTGAAAGGCATAACACAGTTTAAATGGAAAGCAAGAACTTAAGGTTTAAACAAGAAGAACACCATTTAAAAAAACACCACATATTTCGTATTTATCCCTTTGTTGACAGGGATTTGGGTTGTTTCCAAGATTTAGCTATTACAAGTTTGCTGCTATAAACATGGGAGCACATGTACTGCTTTGAATCATGTTTTTAATTCTTCTTGGAAAATACTTAGAAGGGGAATATCTGGGTGAAATAGGACCTTTAATCACAGCTTTCTGAGGAATCTCCATGCTGATTTCCACAGTGTTTGCAGCAATCTACACTGCCACCGACCGTCAAGGAGAGTTTTTGCTTCTTCCCTTTTGACCCAAAGCCTCTACAGCATTTGATAGTGGTTGATTTGTTGATGAAAGCCTTTCTTTCTGGAATGAGATGGAATCACAGTGTTTTAATTTCCCAAATGACAAACGAGGTTGAATTTTTCATCTTACATTTATTTGTCATTTGTATTTCTTTATCTGAGAAGCTTGTATTCCCTTAAGATGTCCATTTTTTCATTGGGTCTTTTAATTTTTGGGTGTCTGATTTATTTTTCCAATTCTTTATATGTTCTAGAAGAAGTCCGTCTTCTGAGTACAATTGGATAAATTCTATTCCTATGCTGTGAGCTTTTTTTCATTTTGTTGATGAATTCTTTCGATGTGTGAAAGCTTTTTAATATGATGAGATCCCAGCTGTTGATACTTTGAAGAATTTCTCATCCTATATCTTCAAGATTTCTATCTACTCTCTCTTCTAGTAGGTTTATTGTTTCTCTCTTAAAATTTAGATCTTTGATCAATTTTGACTTTAGTTTAGTTCATGGTGATAAATGTGGTTGTAGTTTTAGTCCTTGGCATATACAGAGCCAGTTTTTCAAGCACAATTTATTAAAGAGACTATCTTTGTTCTGGTTAATGTTTGGATCCTTTGTCATAGATAAATTCACTGAGTGTGTTTGTAGTTGTGAGCCATTTCTTTATAATTTTAGTTGCAGTGAGAATTAAGTATAGTTTTATAACACACTTTCTGTGTGTGTCTAAATTTTGAGAGAGACTCTCACTAACTTCTTAAATTAACAGGTAAAGATTGAATTTATTATCTTTCTCTCTCAGCTTCTGAGATTGCTTTGATTCTAGTAGATAGATGGTAGATGATAGATAGATAGATAGATAGATAGATAGATAGATAGATAGACGATAGAGTAAGTGAGTAGGAAAGAATATATACATACATTTACTGTGATAATTGCAAGTAAATAAATATTGGGACAAGCTGTGTAAATCAATGTTTGAAATAATAATAATGACCTTCAGATGATCCATAGCACAAGATGTATATCCCTATAGTACACTGCTAATTGGCGGTCAACTTATTATACCCTGCTGAATTAAACTAGCATGGTTCTGAGTGTAGCAAGCCCCCCTGGATATTGTTGCCAGCAGCATATAAAGCAGAATAGGAGAAGCTGCTGGAATGTCATTAGGGATGCTGTTTGGAGAAGCTTTTGGAGCTGTTGGAAGCTGCTAGTTCTGTTGGGCTGTTCTGCTGGAGGACCTCGTCATGCGATGATCTTTGCAGGAGCACTGGTTCTCATCTTGAGCATCACTTCCTGGCTCTATAAGTGCACTGCTCAGCCTCATGGAGAAGCTTGTTGCATTGGCTTTCCTCGTGAGATCTCAGCCTTCCTCATCACTCCAGGAGCTCAGGATCTCATTGTTGCTGAGAATGGCTGTGGTACTTTTGAGGGGTTCTGGTGCTTACCTTGAGCATTGCTTCCTGGCTGAAGTTTAGATCCCTCAATCTGCTAGCACATATCTTCACCTAGGTGGCAGACTTTCTAGCTTTCACCACTGAACTCTGGACCTTTCCAGAAAAGATCCAGGCAGTGGACCTACATGAGACTTTGTCATGGGCTCTAGGCCTCCAGTTAGTTTTGTGAGAGACATTGTTATGAGCTCTAGGTTTTCAGCTGGACTCATGCAGGATATTAGGAACCAGGCCTTTAAAAGGATTCTTCAGTGTTTAGTGTGGATAGATTTCAAATAATTCCTATATATGATTCTTGGATAATTCCTTATATAACAATATTATAAAGTGTGTCCTGTAGTATGTTTTTCCCCTTGCAAAACCCCAAACCATGAAAATCCCTTTACCTCTTTCTTCTTTTCTTCTTTTTACTCCAGAGTAAATATTTTCTCTTCTTTTTATTCATTCCAAAATGTTTGATGTTTTGATCCTAATATGAATGATATTTTTTCTTAATTTATTTTCCAAAATTCCTTGCCATAAATATAAATATGCAAATAATTCTATATTTTGATTATTGTGTTAATTAATTAATAACAAGCAATTCAGGTTTTGGTGGGTTCCTTAGGAAGTCTCCATATTAAAATATGTAATCTATAGAGAATTTTTTTTCACTTTTTCAACTCTACTTGACATGGTTTTATCTGGCTCTTCTGCCAGTGCTTCATGTAGTCATGGAGGGCCAATTTCAGAATCTGCTGAATCTAGAGTTTGATTTTGATTCCTGGTTGAATGCTGGAATTAAGGGTGAGTGCTATACTCACCTTAAGGCACATAGGCTGCCTACAATATAAGGGACAAAAAGGGTTTCTCTCTCTCTCTCTCCTCTCTCTCTCTCTCCCCACCCTCTTGTTGATTTTGATATTTTCTGCCACCAAGAAGGGTAGCCTCTCTGCCATCTGCCATCCTGCCTTAGATCCAGCCAATTATGGACTGCAACTTTTACGACTTTAGCTGTGAACTAAATAAACCTTTCCTTCTTTAATCTTGGGTGTTTGGTACAATGAGACAATACTTCAAATGAATTTCTTTTTCTTAGTGTGAGGCTCTAACTTCAGTACAATTTTGAATAAATGTGAAGACAGCAGCTGACTCTAGGAGGAAAGAAGGCATCCATCCATGTGGGTGCAAGACAGCTGTGTAGTTTTCATACACATGCTCTATCTTACGGAGAATTGTCACTTGCCTTCCTAACCTATTGAATGCTTATGTCATGCAAGATTTTTAAATGTAAAATGTCTCCTGTGTGTCTATTGATAGTCATGTGACCTTTTCATCTCACTTTAATGATATCATGCATTATATTAATTTGCTTTCCCATGCTGACCCAGTAAATCTTGACAACTTCATGGTGTATAAACTTTTTAAGTGTTCCTAGATTTGATTTAATTTCAGTTTGTTATGAAGAATTTGAATGAACACTTTGAATACTACTAGAACTTTAATAGAAGGTTATTAAAACTTGGCTTTCTCACTATTGGCAGGCATTGATTATTAATTTAGTCTTTTTGTCATAGATATATTTGGGTTTCTATTTATTATTCAACTGTAGTGTTTGTCTTTTTGACACTTGTCTAATTCATGTATATTTTTACTTTGTTGTTATAAAACTGTTTCTGTTCTTTTCCTTAAAATTTAATTTTCTATGAATGTAACCGTGAAACTTCCTCTGTCATGCTTGCTACTACTATTTTTTCCAGTTAACATTTGTTAATTGTACATTTTTTTGGAAGAAGTAGGCCTTGATTAAATAGATTTTGTGTAGTTTGCCTATTCTTTACCTCCTTATTGAAGAGTCCTTCTGCTCCACTTACTCCAATGTTTTAAGGTGAAACATTGTGCTACAAAGGCCTTCTTTTTCTTAATAGAGGCATTGAAAGTAAAAATTTCCTTTTCAGCTTTAGCTGAAGCTCTTGTTTTACCTTTGTGTTTCTTTTCCTTTCCATTCATCTGAAAGTATTTTTTGAATGCTTTTAATAAGTTCTGAACCTAATGTTCATTTAAAAAAGGGATTTGTTTTATTTTAACATCTTGATGATTAAAATCTAATGATTAAAATCTTTACTACTATTGATTTTTTTTTTTTTTCTTTTTGGCGGAACTTGGGATAGAACTCAGGCCCTTGCGCTTTCCAGGCAAGCGCTCATTCTACTGAGCAATCTCGCTATGCTACTGAGCCAGTCCCCATGCTACTGATATTTAATTTGATTCATTTTTATCACACTGTGTTTGGAACTATTTGCATTGTTTTAAATGACTTGACTTTTGCTTTATTGTCTATGGCTCAAATGATATCACAGATGCGCTTGACTGAGTATATACTCTGCTACTGTTGAGATCAAAGTACTGTACACAGCTGTTAGGTGAGGTTTGACTTAGTGCTGTTGAGTTGTCTGTTTCTCTTTTTCTCTTGTCTTTGTCTTGCTGTTCTCCCCATTATAAAATGAACTATTAAAGTCTCCAAGTTTTATTTGTAAAATGTCTATTTATCTCTGGACTTTGTGTTGCCTTTTTGTATTATTGGACATTTAAATTGGCTTTCACATTGAATCGCATACCCAGCTCATTTTCTTTTTTTAATTTTGATTTTGAGATAAAGTATCATAAAGTTACTAAGTTGCAGAGGCTTTTCAAATTTGTTCTCCTCCTTTCTTGATCTCTCAGCATCCTGTGTTTATAGGCACATGCAACTACATGCAGCTGGAGACACTCTTATTTGGTGCTTATATGTTTTTAGTCACAGTATCTTTTTGTAAAATTATCATTTAATCAATGTGCGGTTATCTCTTCACTTCTAGCATTTTTTGTTTGTTTATTTCTTCAACATCACTTTTGAAGTCTATTTGAATGACCTTAGTATGATCCTGCCACCTCTTTTGTGATTGCTGTTTACTCCATGTGTTACTTCTTTTTTCTTTTTCTTTTTCTTTTTTTTAACATTTTTATTTGTAAGGGCTAATATTAAACTAGTTTTTCATCTTTTATTTACTTATCTATTTGGTACAGGGTCTTGTTATATGGCTCACACTCATAGTGATCTTCCTGTCTCAGCCTACCCAGTGCTGGGATTATAGGTGTGCACCACCACACCCTGTTTAGGTAGCCAGCACATAGTGCCAGCAGTTCTGGGGCCTGCACGGCATGTGGTACCAGTAAGAATCCAGGTCCTTGCATTTGGCAGGCAAGCACTCAGACTGCCGAGCTACCTCCCCTGCCTAGTGATGGCTAATCTTGACTGTCAAAATTTATTGGTTGCAAGTTGCCTAGGAAATTGGAAAAGTACATTTCTGAGTGTGCTGGAATGGGTCAGGTGGATGTGAAGTAGAGGGACAGAACTCTCTCTTGTGTCCTTCCTCTTGGGCCTTTCTCCTGGCCTCCAGGGACCTAGCAGCTTTGTTCCACTAGGCCCTTCCACAACTTGGGAGCCCAAGGACCATAGACTAAAACCTGTGAAACTCTGAAAATAAATCTTTTCCCCTTGATGTCAACCTTCAAATTATTTAGTTTTAGTAATATGAAACAGAATATTGCAACATTCAATCTGTTTATACATGAACTCTAAGGTGTTCTCTTAGAACACATCTCTTAGAGACATGCAGTTGAATCAGTTTTTGTGATTGTTTTATTTTACCAATTCCCATCATTTAAATTTGAGTTATTTTATCAGGTCCTACTTAATGTCAATGCTGTTATCATTTTTTATATCTATCATATTCCTGGTATATGCCATATCGTTTTTTTGTCTGTGTTTAATTAAGGTTTGCTTTGTCTTTATTGGTGCTATGGTTTGTGGCTAGATTCCCCACCCCCTAACCCCAGCCTCATGGTTGTGGAAGTGGCAGAATCTAGGATTGGTGACTGGTTCATTGTTTAGTGCTGGGCTTGAGGGGGTATGTGCACACTCACCTTGGGGTGAGCAATCTGCATACAATGTAAGGGTGGAAGATAGGCTTGCCTCTCTGTTCTTGCTCTTGCTTTGCTTTATTTCCTGTCTTCTGCCACCATGAACTGTGTCTCTCTGCCACATGCCACCCTACCTTGGAGCCAGCTAATATAGATGGAAGCCTCTACCAACTATGGGTTAAGTAAACCTGTTGCTCTTTATATTTGGATATCAGATTTTTTTTTTTTTTTGCTTCAACAACAAGAAAAAATAATCAAGGCAACTGGGTTATCTTTAATTTAACAATTATTTTCTTTAATAGAGTTAGATAATAGTAGATTGAGATTTATTGGTGGGTAATCTAGATGAGCTTGATATTGAGGCCAGTTTAACTTCAATAATGTGAAAGTACACTGTTACTATTGGGCTCTATTTTGTAACATTACCACACATCATCTGGCCTAACATATTTTGTTAAAAAATTACAACATCTGACCTAAAATATTTTGTAATCTAATATTGGAAACCTTATGTTGAAAATGTTTTTCATGTTTCCTCTATGATAATTTCCGGTGTGTAAAACAATTCTATTCTGATCATTTCTGTGTTGTTTTCAGAAAACACTTTTAATTTTCAGGGGAATACCAGGAATAGAACTCAGGATCTTAATTTGCTAAGCAGGTGCTGTGCTACGGAGCTATATCTCCAGCAGCATTTTGAAAAGCACTGCTGTCCTGTGCATTTTAGGCTCAGTGGCTCAGTGTAAATAATTAATGATATTATTTCATAAAAATGCTATTTAAATGTAAAAATGAGTAATGCTCATTAATAAGGCACATATTAACTTACTAAATTTAATTGTCTTGTATGTTAGTGAGGATTCTGTCTCCTATCTCACACAGTTTGCTTTTAGAATAAATTATTTTGTTTACAATTTCTTATAAAGTGAAGGAGATAGGAGTCAAAACATTCTCAGTTTTTATCTACCACAGAAAGTATTTATTTCCCATCATTTTTTAAATGGAATGCTTCTTTGTTGTAGAATTCTTAGCTGGAATTTTTTTCATGTATAGTTAAAATATATGATCGTATTCCTTCATGTCTGCAGTGAAGTCTGTGGTTAATCTCACTGGACTCCTATTAGCATGCCAAGTTATTTTTTTTTTCTAGTTTTAAGAGTTTCTTCTAAGTTTTTGTTCAGGAGATTTTTCCTATGATATTTATTTTGGTTTCCAAGTTATTTTGTATTTATCATTCTTGAAGTTCATGAAGTACGCTTTTGGTGTGTGTAAAATATTCAAAGCGCACTGTTATGTACATTTTCTCTTACTTTGTCTTCTAAGAATATTAAAGATTTTCATTATTCACTTAATTCTATGATATATCCTGTAAACTTCTGGGAAATGTGTAAGGTTGGTATCTAGATTTTTTTTTGTGTGTGTGTAAAAATGCTCTTGTACCACCAGTAACATTTGTTAAAAAGACAGTTTTCCATTGTATGTCTTTTGTTTCTTTGTAGAAGATTAATACATTTTATTTATATGGGTATTTCTGGTCTCTCTGTTCTGATTCCATAAACTATCTGACAATTTCAATGAATACTACATAATCTTTTCCTTTACACTCTTTTAAATTCAAGCAGTGTGGTTTCTATTGTGATGGGTATTCTAGGATTTTGACTATACACAAACAATTCATTTTGTTTATATACACCAAATAACTTGCTAGGATTCATAGTGAGATTACATTGAATCTATACTTCAAAGCTGGGAAGATGGCATTTTCACCAAATTAATTCTTTACATTCATGAACAAGCAATATCTCTCAGTTTATATAATTGTTTTAGTTATGAGATGTTCTCAAAAAGATCTTATATATATTTTCTTAAATGTATGTCTACATTTTTATTTTTCTATAGATAGATAATGCACACAATACCATAGTTCACTGGTTGGTGTCTAGATTCAGACACCATTTGTTTTCTTTCTTCATTGTGTTATTTTCTTCACTGTTCAAATCCACTTGTTCGTTAATGGTGTAGTTGAATGTGATTGACTCATATCCAGCACACAAGACATTTCAATTGTTGTTTTATTCTGACTTATTTTTGTGTACTTTATATGCAAAGGAAGACATGTGGGTTATTCTTCACAACACATTTATGTTTTCTTTCTTCATGTCTTCCTTTCTTTTTCTTTTCTTTTCCATCTTATTTTGTTAACAAGGATGTAAGTATGATGTTACTCAGTTGAAACAGGGTGTGATGGTGGATGCCAGGAATCCCAGCACTGGAGAGGCTAGTGGGAAGGACTATTGTGAGTTTGAGACCAGCCTATTCTACAAAGTGAGCTCAAGGTCATCCTGAACTGTATAATGAGACCATGTATCACGAAGCCAAAAAAACCTGTTTAAAGAAGACATTTTTGACTACTGATATTGCTGGGAAAAAATACTTTTTCATGATCAGTGTGTCTAGTATATTAGTTTTTCCTTCTCATGGATATTGTATAGCTGAATTGTATATTGTAGAAAACCTTTTATTAATTATGCTGTATTCTAACATTCTATAAAGAACACTTCAGTTCAATATAAAAATATATGAGAATTTCTCTCCAAACAAGAAATTTACCATAAAAATCATGTATCTTACCATCCAATTTAATTCTGACACTGTATATGTAGAGCCAGCATTAGATCCTCAATGTAAAATTCCACAGATTGTTCATATATTAGAATTAATGGACTTGGCATTAATTCTAACCAACTATTTATAGATTGGAGAACCCCTGGAAGCCAGTCTTTTCTTTCCATAATTTGTTACAGTGCTTCACAGAACTTAGGGAAAAAGTTTGTGTTTATTCATTTATTATATAAAAATAGAAGTCAAGCATGAAACATACAGGACATAATATGAGAAAATAGATTCCTAGGCTTTTGAGGGACACATTCAGAAACCCTAAAATTCTCTGAACACTGTAGTTAAGAGGTTTTTAAGTAGACTTCACCACAAAGATATAATACATTGTTAACACAGGTTGAAGCTTTTTTTTTTTTTTCTGCTTCCTACAGGATAGGGGACAAGGCTGGCATATCTAGACTTCTACTAACAGCTTTTCTTTCTGGTCACTATGTTCCTTCTGCGAGTCTTCCAAAAGACCTTATTCGATTCTCTTATCACATAAGCCTTGCAAAAGGAGAGGAGTTCTGTCAGAAACCATGGTTAAGTAGCAGATATTAGTTAAAATGTTCTTCTAACACCTTTGCTCAGAAATTCATAAAGATTTTAAGGTTTTGTTCTAGAAGCTTAAAAATAAAAAAAATTAAACAAAGCATTTCTCATTATGTGTTACAACGTAAAATATCATTCAGTATCTTTTGGGACTACTCTGATATTTTACTCCACAATTTACATTCCTTCCATGTATTTTCATTAGTTGATAGCTTATTTTTGTTAAATTTATTGGGAAGGAAATAGCACTCAGTTTCAAAACAGGTTAGTAGGACAATTACAATAATTAATACATTACATATTGTTGTCTTCATAGTAGTTATTCA